>JBBPBX010001770.1:73157-98068 GCA_038048925.1 Garcialebias charrua | reverse complement strand
TTCATCATTGACTCCAATAGTTGTTCAATATTAGTACCGAACAAAAAACAAAAAAAAGTTGCATCATCAGCGAAAAGAACGCATTTGAAGAGACTAGATACCTTAACCAAATCGTTTATATACAAGATGAACAACTTCGGACCAAGTACCGATCCCTGAGGAACTCCACATGTAATAGTACAGTGATCTGATCGTACATCATCCAACTAACTGTTTCCTGTTTTCCAAGTAACTACACACCCACTGCAACGCTAATCCTCTGATGCCATACCTATGTAATTTATCAAGGAGAATACTATGATTAACAGTATCAAACGCCTTTCTTAAATCAACAAACACACTTACACAATATTGTTTTCGGTCAACAGCAGTAGTTACTTGTTCCATAAAGTCCATAAGCGCCATAGATGTATATTTAGCTCTAAAACCATATTGATAATTAGTTAGAATATTTTGTTTTTCAATGAATTGGTCCAATCTGTTGTTGAATAGTTTTTCCAATATTTTTGAAAACTATGGTAACAGGGATATCGGTCTATAATTATTAAACATACATTTGTCACCACTTTTGAAAAAAGGAACCACTTTAGCTACCTTCTGGAAATACACACGTTGTAAAGGATAAATTACAAATATATGTGAACGGTTCAATTACATGACTCAAAGTCAAAGTGAACTTTATTGTCAGAACTGCAATATGTACAGGACATACACAGGGCCGAAATTGCGTTTCTCTCAGTCCCTCGTGCAACAGTAACCATCTAAACACTAAACACTAAAACATTTAATAAACATAAGCATAAAATAGTAAAAAAAGTGTAACACTGTCCTGAGTTTTTTCATAATAGTATAAAAGTATGAAAATTTACACCAACACTGAAACACCAAACACCCCTAAAACACCAAACACCCAATGAACATAAGCATAAAATGAAATAATAAAAGTGTAATACTGTCCTGAGTTTTTGCATAGTAGTATAAAAAGTATAAAACGTATATCTATAAAATAAACTGAAGTTTCTAGCGTTGACATTTGCAAAGAGTGGCACAGCAGCATATGAGTTAATGTACACAGTACATGTATATGTATGAGGTAGTTGATGTTGGTATATAGGCAAAGTGGCATATGAAGTAAGGCACATAAGGCACATTTGGCATCCTTAGATAAGGCTAGTCAGAGAATGCTGTATATGTATGACTGAATGACTGTATGACTATGATGAATGACTCGTTATGTTTTTTACAAACGTCATGTCCATATCCATACAATCTTTTGATTTTTTATCTGTAAAGTTGTTGACTACTTTCATTATTTCTTATTTATTAGTTCCATTCAAGAACATACTGTCTAAACAGCTGTCGATTAAATAGTTCACATTTTTATTCACTTTTGGAATTGTAGCTGCAAGGCTAGTTCCAACATTCACAAAGTACTGATTAAATCTATTAACAATTTCATTTTCATCATTAATTTCCTTATTATCTATCATAAAGTTCTGTGAAATACCTGTATTGACTTTATGTTTATTTAGAGCAACATTCACAACCCTCCATATTGCCCTCATATCCCCACTACTTTTTTTTTTTTAAACGCGTTGTCGCGTTCCCTGATGAAAACATTCATATTGAAGGTTGAATAAATATTCTATGGTCACAGGAAAATGTTTAATAAAAAATTAAATCAGCCATCTTTATCTATCTCTTAAAAAATAATGAGCACAAAATATCGTAAATATAAATAAATTGTATTAGCATCTTACAAAGTTTGGGGTCAATTAAAAACGAAGTCAATGCCTTCTGCATGTTTTCAACAAGAAAACTGTTTTTGACATCATCCAGTCTGATTTGTTCTGGCTCAAACTTGTACTGAATGCTGATAAAACAAAAGGGATGTTTTTTCAAATAGGAAGGCGGTTCCAGCAGATCCTCCTCTGATTTTATCTTCAAATGGTGTCCCTATTGAGTTTGTTGATTCCTATAAATATCTGGGTATCCTGATCGATTCACATCTCTCTTTTAAACTCCACGTGGAAAACCTAGTGAAGAAACTGAAAGTTAAACTGGGTTTCTTTTTCAGAAACAGATCATGTCTAACACTGAATGTTAGGAAACGCCTTGTATCTGTGACTTTCCTTCCCTCCATTGATTACGGTGACATTCTCTACATGAATGCTCCTACAAGCACCCTGCGGATGTTGGATGTTGTCTATCATGGTGCACTAAGATTCATAACTGGTTGTGATTATCGTACCCACCACTGCACCCTGTATTCACTGGTTAACTGGACATCATTAACCTCACACAGACTCTTCCACTGGTACATTTTCATCTTTAAATCACTTCTTGGTCTGCTGCCCTCATACATCTCCTCCTACATGTCTTTGCGTGAGTGCAGCTACAGTGTGCGCTCTCAGGACATGATTACCTGCAGTGTTCCGTCAGTGAGGACTGAACTTGGAAAAAGGGCCTTCTCCTACTCCGCTCCTGCTTCATGGAATATCTTACAAAAAGATCTGAAGCTCTCGACCTTGACCTCTCTAAATGGTTTTAAGAATCTGTTGGAATCCTGGCAAAAACCAATGCAGACATGTTCCTGTTTTTGATTTTCTACATCTACCTTATAATCTGTCTGTTTTGCTACTTTGATATCTTTGTTTTAACTTGTTAAAAAATC
Organism: Garcialebias charrua; assembly: GCA_038048925.1. Classification (NCBI taxonomy): domain Eukaryota; kingdom Metazoa; phylum Chordata; class Actinopteri; order Cyprinodontiformes; family Rivulidae; genus Garcialebias; species Garcialebias charrua. The sequence goes on along the minus strand of JBBPBX010001770.1, from coordinate 95,394 downwards.
TGTATGCCTCTCTTACGATTGTCTATTGTTGATTGGCCAAGGAAATTCTATTGTTACAGTTGTCATCATTCTTTAGTTTGTAGATAGGTCTCTCTTGTAGAGTCCTCGAGGCTCAATGGGATTAACCTGACTAAATAAAGGTTGAATTAATTGTTCCAGTAAAGTACCGGTAAAGTATCTCGACATCTCTGCAGCTCTCACTTTGGAGCAGGAGTTTCTCCAGAGTCTGGCTCCATGTTAGCCTGGCCCTCGCCATTCCTACGCAGCTCCGCTCAATTCTCATTTCCCTTCACTGCTCAGTCTGGGACTTCTCCCATAGACAACGATTTCTCCGGTAGATTTTTGACCGGACCAATCAGAGAACAGAAGGGGCGGAGTTTTTGGCCCCTAACCCACGCCCCCACCTGTCCCAGCGCACAGCCAGCGAGCATTCGCATGTTCTCATTCAAAGCAATGCAAAGCGATGCAGGACTGTTTTATATGTGACACAAATGTATTAATTTCCCCTTCTTAATCCCTTATCTGGAGTTTTCTTTTGTTTTTTTTGGCCAAAAGTCAAGTGATCGCTCCCTCCTCCCTCCTTCTCCTCCTCCTCTCCCTCCGCTACGAGGAAATGCCTCAGGCTGTCACGAGAGAATTAAAATCGGGTTTTACGTTGCTGCCCGAGTCCCATCAGATTTTCTGGTCTTCTGGTGAGCTGGACCAGCGATCCATGGTTTTATTTTATTTTATTAAAACGTTTTAATAACATATAAACACAGAATATGCAGGCAGCGAGAGAAAAAGCTGCAGGAGGCGGAGCAGTTGTCAAGTTTAACAGAGCACGGGGGAGCAGCCATATATGGCTCTGAGGGGAGGGAGCAGAATGCTTTTCCCTGTTCAAAATTTTTCTAAGATCCAATGGTTTTGTTCCTCAGCAGAGGCCACGCCTCCAGCAAGAATCGTTTCACAATGGAGAAAGTCCAGACCCTAGTACGAAGCGAAGTGAAGGACAAGGGTCTGGTTTTAACCAGGCTAGCTCCATGTAGAAAAAAACAAAATCACTTACAGTCTGCTCTGAGCTTATACATTACTCTAAAGCAGGGGTGCCGAGTTAAAAAAAAATTGTGCTTGAGCACCCCCAAAAAGAAGCTACCGTAATATCACCACTGAAGCCAGTTCATACTTGTAATTTTCTTTTAAACAGTTTATGTGTGAGTTAGAGTATTAATTGCAGGATCATTACTTACTTGCCTTCAAAGGAAATTTTAACATACGGAGCGGTAGTAATGAGGAGAGCTTGGTGGGCCAACTTTGGCCCGCGGCCGCGGGCCCCACTTTGGGCACTCCTGCTCTAAAGTTTTTAGCCATATTTTATTAATATTTTTTTTTTAGATTTCATTAAAAATGTGAGGATTAAATGAAACCAAATAAACAGGGTTTTTATTTAACTTTAATATTTATGTGAACAAAGTATTCTTTGTTCTACACACATCTTCTCAAAGCTTCTTTAATTCCCTCTCTCCTCCTTGAACCAAAGAATTACCTTTTTTTTATTTCCTCACAAAACCAAAACAAAAAAAAACTACCGTATTTAAATATGATCTGTTTTCTGTGGCACAGCTAGAATTTGAAAAGGAGAAGGAAAACAAAGTTAAGGAATCAGAGAGCTACATACCACGCATCTGGAACGTATTTGCAGCGCTTCACTTACATTTTACTGCCTTATTCCAAATTGTATTCAATTAATCTCTTCCCTCAAAATTCTAAACACAATACAGTATCCCATTATGACAATGTGAAAATAAGATTAGAGAATTCTGCAAATTTATTAAAAACAGAAAATTAAGAAATCACATTTAAGTAAGTATTCACAGCCTTTACAGACATTGAAATAGGGGAATGTGGTCGAATTACAGAAATGTGATTCCATTGTCAGAGTGCAAACACCAAGCATGAAGTCAAATGAATTAGACCTCCAAGACAGGATTGTGTTATGGAACAAATCTGGGGAAGGATACAAAAAATGTCTGCTGCTTTGAAGGTCCCAATGAGCACAGTGGCCTCCAACATCTGGAACCACCAGGACTAGAGCTGGTCGTCTAAACTGGGCGGTCGGGGGAGAAGGGCCTGGGAGGTGACCAAGAACCTGATGGTCACTCTGCCAGAGCTTCAGCGTTCCTCTGTGGAGAGAGGAGAACCTTCCAGAAGGACAACCATCTCTGCAGCAATCCACCAATAAGGCTGTATGGTAGAGTGAAAGCCACTCCTGGATAAAAGGCACATGGCAGCACATCTGGAGTTTGACCAAAGGACATGAAGGACTCTCAGACCAGGAGAAACAAAACTCTCTGGTCTGCTGAGACAAAGATTGAACTGTTTGGTGTGAATGCCAGATGACAGGCACCAATCATCTCCAGAACATTATCATCCCTACAGTGAAGCATGGTGGTGGCAGCATCATGCTATGATGATGTTTTTCAGCAGGACATCGACTCAAAGCACACGGCCAAGTGGCTTCAGGACCACTCTGTGAATGTCCTGGAGTGGACAAGCCAGAGTCCAGACTGAACATCTCTGGAGATATCTGGAAACGGCTGCACAGACGTCTCCATCCAACCTGATGGAAGTACATACAACCTGATGGAAGTACATCCAACCTGATGGAAGTGCTGCAAAGAAGAATGGGTCAAGCTGTCTAAAGATAGATGTGCTCTGCTTGAGGCATCATGTTCAAAAAGACTGGAGGCTGCTGCACAATGTGGATCAACAAAGCTGTGAATAGATACATGTGATTACCGGTACATTAATACCCTGATGCATGTTTATGTGTGATTTACAAGTGTATTAATTGCAGGATCATTACTTACTTGCCTTCAAAAGAAATTTTAACAAACATTTTAACAAACTTACATTAAGTTTTCTATTTTTAATACATTTGCAAAAACCTCAAATCTTTTTTACACATGATCATAATGGAGTGTTGTGTGTAGAGTGTTGAATATTAGTTTAATACAATCTGCAATAAGGCTGTAACATAACAAACTGTGAAGAGCTGCGAACACTTTCTGCAGAGCAGTGGCCCCTCTCACGTCTGTCTCAGGTTTGTGTGAAAACATTTGGCAAGAAATCTGCAAACCTGCTCCGGGCCTCAACTGCTTCCTGTCGTTTCTTTCACCTGAATATTCTGTCGTTTTTCTTGTCTCACATCCATCTTCTCCCTGACAAGTGTTGGAGATATCATCATCAGTCTGGGCTGTAATTTCTTTGCCAACGCTCAAATTATTTCCTGTCTGGCTGAAGAAACGATCTCAGGCTGTCACTGAACTAAAGGTCGACCGTCTGTCACAGTCAAGGCTTCACTTCAAGTCTAAATGTTCATGAAATGGATGGAAGCAGGAGCAAAAATCTCACCGAGTCAAAATTAATCTTTCCTCATCTATCTAAAAAAAGCGAAGTCTCGTCCTCTGGACATAAAAAAAAAAGCAATAAAATTGTAGAATCCTTGATCATGTGAGCAGCTGGTTTCAGGCTGTCATCAGCCAACTGGTTGATCCACTGTGAGAGGGTGCTATTTATAAGACTGAGCTGAATACAGCAGCTCAGAGTGAGGAAGTCTTTCGGACGAAAGACGAAACGTTTCTACAACAAAAAAAATGTTGTTGCTTTGTTTTGTTTAGTTTTTTGAATGTCCAGAGGACCAGACTTAGCTTTTTTAGATTTTTCCACCTGGATTATTGAGCATGCATCAGGGTCTTTCCTCGTCTAGTTTAAAATGCTTTGTGACATTTGTTAGATTTAACCGTACAGTACCTTTCAAAAGTATTCAACTGTTGAACTTGTCCTCACTTTGTCCCAACACAACCACAGACTTTAAAATATGTTACCGCAGTACAGACCAACACAAAGTGGTGTATAACTGGAACGTGGAAGGAAAATTACGGTTTTCAAAGCTTTTTACAAATAACTATCTGAGAAGTGTGGCGTACATGTGTACATACACAGCCATTTTGATTTTTCCATCCGCCCAAGAGTTACTGAAAAGTTTAAAGCAGGATGAGGTTATAAAACAATATCCAAGTCTATGAACAATAACAGAGCTGTGTTCATCAAATGAAAATGGAACGAGTATGACACGACTGCAATAAAGACATGGCCGCCCACCTGAACTGACAGAGCGGGCCAGGAGAGCATTCATCTGAGGAAGAGGTTTCTCTGGTTGAGCTCAGGGACAATCTGTCCACACGTCCACGAGTAGTCCACACAAATCTGCTGTTCATGGAAAAGTGTAGAGAAGAACACTGCTGTTGAAATAAACCCATAAAAAGTGTTTGCAGTTTGTCACGACACACAAGAAGCTGTTCAAATGAGGCCAAAACTGAATTTTGGGCCTGAATGCTCAACACTTTGTGTGACATCACCTGAACGCTCCTGCCCCGCTGAGGACAGTGGTGGCAGCATCATGCTGTGGGGTTCTTTACATTCAGGGGGTGCAGGGAGGCTGAACAGATGTGTTAACACAGAACAGTCGTGGAGGAAAACCTGTTCGAGGCTGCAACAGACTCGAGTCCAGGTCAGAAGTTCACTTCCAGCAGGCCAACGACACAAAACATCCAGAGCTGGACCGGTTCAGATCGAAGCATATTCAGGAGTTCCAACGGGTCAGACCTGAATATTGCTGAGATTCTGGGGCAACACCTGAAAACTGTTGTTCAGAGACCCCCTCCATCCAGTCTGACTGAGCATGAGGTGTTTTGCAAACAGGTAGTCCACTATGAGCAGCTGTAACTGCAGCAAAAGGTGCAGCTGAAAACAAACACACACCAAACCTTTACAGGCTTATTATATCAACCAATTGCAAATTGTGTATCATTTTCCTCTAATATGCTCTACTTTGTGTTGCTTTGTCACAATGAACCTCATTCAATTACTTTGTAGATCAAGATTAGTCATGGAGTTCTTCAAGGTTCAGTGCTTGGACCTATACTCTTTACCTTATATATGCTTCCATTAGTTAATGCTATTAAACAGCATGGGATAAATTTTCATTGTTATGCTGATGATACACAGTTATATTAGTCCAGGAAACCCAATGAATCCAATCAGTTATTTACACTACAAGCATGTCTTAAAGACATAAAAACCTGGACGACCCTAAATCTTCTCCTTTTGAACTCAAAGACCAAGGTTTTAGTTTTTGGACCTGAGCATCTTAGGAATTAATTTTTCAGTCTTTCTCCTCCTTGGATGGCATTAATCTGGCTCCAGCTCTAATGTTAAAAATCTTGATGTTATTTTTGATCAGGACATGTCTTTTATCCCCCACATTAAAAACATTAATAGAACTGTCTTCTTCCACCTGCGTAATATCACTAAAATTAGAAACATCTTATCTAAAAATGATGCAGAAAAACTGGTTCATGCATTTGTCATGTCTAGACTGGACTATTGTAATGGTTTATTATCTGGGTGTCCAAATACAGTAAAAAGTCTTCAGTTGATCCAAAATGCTGCTGCCAGAGTCTTAACTGGAGTTAGTGGAATAGATCATATCTCTCCAGTTTTTATTTCTCTCCATTGGCTCCCTGTCAAATCCAGAATTGAATTCAAAATCTTACTTCTAACATACAAAGCCCTCAACCACCTAGATCCATCCTATATTCAAGATCTTATTGTTCCATATTTTCCTAACAGAGCACTTCACTCTCAGACGGCAGGTTTACTTGTGGTTCCTAGAGTTTCCAACAACAGAATGGGAGGCAGAGCTGTCAGTTGTCAGGCTCCTCTCTTGTGGAACCAACTTCCAGTTTCTGTCTGTGAGGCTGACACATTGTCCAGTTTGAAGAATTTCATTTTTGATAAATCCTACAGTTAGGGTTGACTTGTTATTCTGCCTTAAGCTTAAACTACTGGAGAACAAATTGACCTCATCTCCTTAAATTAATTGTTAAAATTGAATAGTTTTCATTTGATATTATTTATATCTCAAGACCATCTTTTTAACTGCATTTCCTGAACTGGTTCATCTCTGTTCAGTCTATGTACATTGTCCATATTTAATTTTATTAATTAATTTATTTATTTTGTGTGTGTTGTTTGCTTTAATTTTGTGAGTTTATTGTTTTATAATTCTGTACAGCACTTTGAGCTGCTTTTAGTATGAAGGGTGCTTTATAAATAAAACTGATTGATTGATTGATTGATCTTAACATGTGATTATTATCTGTTCCTCTCAAACCCAGCTGGTCGAAGCAGATGACCTCTTGTCCTGAACCTGGTTCTGCTAAAGGTTTCTTCCTCGTGAGGGAGTTTTTTCTTTCCACTGTCACCTTCATGCTTGCTCAAGATGAGAGTTCTGTGATGGAGTTAAATTCAAATCAGTCTGCTCCTCAGATAAATAATGTTAATTTATTATTTTTATATATGAATATTTCTGTTCAGTGCTCTGAGATGATTCTGTTGTGACTTGTCGCTTTATAAATAAACTGAATTGAATTAATTGAAATAGTAGATGTATGATAAATGTGAAAAAGATAACAGACGTGTTCAGTGTGAGGACACTCCCACCTGACTCCAGCCCCACTCTCACTCAGGTCGGACTCCTTCGCCCTCCTCTCACTCTGACCTGGAGTTAAAGATGTCCTGGGTGCATACGGCCCTCCTAGCTCTCCTCACCGTGCTCCTTGCACTTACCTGTGAGTCTGATGAAGGAGAACTTCACCTCAGCAGGATCTCATTTAGAAGCAGCATCATGTTTGTTTTCCAGCAGCTGCAGGTTTTCATTTCAACTTCTCACCTTCTGTCCTCAAACGCAGGGTCTCCAGAGGCCGAGTGTGCAGCTGTGCACAGCAGCGCAGCAAGCCCCCCAGGTGAGGAGAATCATGCACATTTCTTCTGTCCTGCATCTTGTTTGGCTTTTCATCCTCTTCACGTTGAGAACCTGCTTCTGCAGCAGGTCCGCTGAGGAGGATCTTCATGAAAGAGGCCGAAGCCTCAAACTTCTTCAGACGCAGCAGACGAGCTGCAAAGTCTCAGGATGAGATCAGCGGTGAGTTGTGTGTATGCGTGTGTGTCCTTGTTTATGCTACTCTGTAAGGCCCATTTTTCAAACTTATACTACATTGTGGGAATCAACTGCTCTAAATGGGGCCCAAAGCCGGGGCCCCATAAGAAGAAGCCCCCTTGGTGGGTTAGGTTTAATATTTATTTATTTAATTTATTTATTTACAAATTCATTCATTTTAAAATACAATACCAAACAATCCCATAAATGATAAGAATACAAAATATAAAATGAAAGGTAGCAGAAAGAAGAAAAAATCTTATTATATCTGCCCCTTTTTTCAAACAATCAGTTCAAACAATAATTATCTTCAAGTAACAGAACAAAATGAATAACTCTTTCTAATGTTCTATTTCTAATACAATACACAATAAGCTACTTCATATATATTTAATATGAGGATGTGTTAGGTTTAGCGTAAAGGTCAGGGTTAGGCTATAGAAACAAATGAAAAATGAATGGAAGTCAATGCAAAGGCCCCATAAAGATAGCAAAACAAACCTGTGTAAGTATGTGTGTGTGTGTGTGTGTGNNNNGGGGGGGGGTTGCGTGTGTGTGTGTCACTTTTGTTTACTTAAGTTTCAGCAACTCTAACGCTAAAAAATAAATTGTTCAAATAATTTTAATGTTTATTCACTTTTTTATTTTAACATTGTTCCGGTAAAACAGTCTGATGAAATAAATAACTTATAAACTTTGTGTGCCTTCATGAAAAGTTTTTCGTAAACTTGCTAAAGTTTTTAAGGGATACAAAAATGATGCTGCGGGGTTGATTTGTACTTCACTTTCAATAGTTTAATTAGTTATAAAATGATCTCATTGAATCTTTCAGAACTTCTTTGACTCGCTCTTTAGAAAACAGCAGCAACATCTGGAGCCATGGAGCAGAAATACAGCTGCAGTCAGTCATGTCAGATTTTATCCAGCGTCACGCAACAGCAGCCTCTTTTCTCACTTTTAGTTTCTGGACAGTAAAGCATATATGTCAAACTCAAGGCCCCGGGGCCAAATGTGGCTCTCGTTTACATCTTATCTGGCCCCCAAGATGTTATTTTAAATCTAAAATACTTTTATCACTTTAATATACAGTATGTATTTCAGTAATGTTTGATTATGATGTCAAAAGCACAACAGAGAACATCAAATGAGACCAGTCAAACTCTTGTTGAGGAACCTGCAACCAAGAAAAGATGTCTACAAGGACCACAAGGTGCACTTAAAATCCTTTGATTATCTCAAAAATCAACAGTGAGCCTTATAATCTAGAGCACTTTGTTTTAATTCTGGTTGTACTTACTGACCTTGAACTGATTTTATGTGGTACACCGCGCTCAAAAATGTGTATTGTTGTGTATTTTATGTGCTACAACTGAACAATATTGAGCGTTATTGTGAATGAGTTGAATAAACTTTGACTTATTTGACGTTTTTTTTTCTTAATGCCCCTTAAAGTCCAAAAAATATGGTAGACTTTTTTTTAAATCACCCACAAACCTATTTCAAGGAATTCTGATGACTTTAATAAACACAAAGGTTTCACAGATATTGAGCTAAAATGTCACGTGGTAGTAGCTGAGAGTTAATCACAACATGTTCTCTGAGCTTGACATCATATTTGATCTGAACAATTATATTTAGCTGATTTTACTCTAAAACTGTGGCATGAAGGACCGAGGGCGATAACTCCAAGGAACGCTGTTAAACGTCTTCAGTGACGTTATCTGGTGGCAGCCAGCAGCTGGATGGTGTTTTCTGGACTCGGACTCGCTCCTCTGCTGCAGCAGGAGCCACAGGGCAGCGTGGAGCTCCCACCCACAGCAGCACACATCTGTCTGCAGCACAAACATGCACAGGGTTTAAAAACGTCCAGCGAGCTCGGCCTCATGATCCAGAGAAGTGAGAGCACAACACGCTGCCTTCCTGGCAACGACCCTGCGCTATCAGAGGAGGCGTGAAAGGAACAGATAAAAAGTGAGAACTCAGACGGGTGAGTGAGTGGGTGAGTGGCTGGGAGATGAAACACTGGCAGACAGAGGTCAGAGGTCAGAGAGCTGAGAAGTGAGACAAACAAGCTGCCTGCTTCAAAAAGCCTCACCTGCAGCAGACGGAGAGGGACACACAGAAAATGATGGAAATGCATTTTTGTCTGAAAGGGTGAAAGAGAGAACATGCAAAGATTTAAACTGGAATCCAGTTATAAAATACTTTGGTTTAAATTTGAGGGAAAACTTGATGAGACCAGCTGTCATGTGAAGAAAAGAGTAAATGATGTGTAAAACCATATATTAAAGTGTAAATGGACTGTAGCACCTTTCTATCAAATCAATATACTCAAAGCTCTTTACAACAGTCTGTGCCCTCATTTACCTCTAACACACACATTCAAACAGCACTCTACTATATCTGCACTTTTCTTAGACCTGTCTAAAGTTTTTGATGACCATAAGCTCTCAGAAACTGGTTTCTCAGGTCACACCATTGATTGGTTCTACAACTGTCTTTAAGATAGGATGCAATGTGTTCAACATAATAGTATTTCCTCTAGTTATTTAACAATCAGCAATGGTGTACCACAAGGCTCAGCCTTAGGACCCACCCTCTTTACAATCTACATATGTAATGTAGGTCAGAGCATCCTGATGCATCCTTACATTTCTATGCTGATGAGACTGTTGTTTATTGTCAAGCTAAAACAGTTGCCAAGTCTTTCCAGCTTTTGCAATCCGCTTTTGACATCATCCAGTCAAATTTGTTCCACCTCAAACTTGTCCTAAACACCAACAAAACCAAAGGGATGCTTTTTTCAAACAGGAAGTCGGTCCCAGCAGTTCTTCCTCTGATTTTATCCTCAAATGGTGTCCCTATTGAGTTTGTTGATTCCTATAAATATTTGGGTATCCTGGTCGATTCACATCTCTCTTTTAAACTCCACGTGGAAAACCTAGTAAAGAAACTGAAAGTTAAACTGGGTTTCTTTTTCAGAAACAGATCATGTCTAACACTGAATGTTAGGAAACGCCTTGTATCTGTGACTTTCCTTCCCTCCATTGATTACGGTGACATTATCTACATGAACGCTCCTACAAGCACCCTGCGGATGTTGGATGTTGTCTATCATGGTGCACTAAGATTCATAACTGGTTGTGATTATCGTACCCACCACTGCACCCTGTATTCACTGGTTAACTGGACATCATTAACCTCACGCAGACTCTTCCACTGGTACATTTTCATCTTTAAATCACTTCTTGGTCTGCTGCCCTCATACATCTCCTCCTACATGTCTTTACGTGAGTGCAGCTACAGCGTGCGCTCTCAGGACATGATTACCTGCAGTGTTCCGTCAGTGAGGACTGAACTTGGCAAAAGGGCCTTCTCCTACTCCGCTCCTGCTTCATGGAATATCTTACAAAAAGATCTGAAGCTCTCGACCTTGACCTCTCTAAATGACTTTAACACCCTGTTAAGTATCTGGTAGAAGCCAATGCAGACATGTTCCTGTTTTTAGTTTTCTCAATTGCCTGGTGATTTGTTTTTTGCTGTTATCCCTCTTGGTTGTCCTTTTGGTTGCTATTTTGTTTCGCTTTGTAAAAAAAAAAAAAAGAGAATCTTAAATTTGTAGGCCTATTTTATGACTGTCTCTTTTTGTCGTTGTTATCCACTGTTGTCATCACTCTTTGTTAAAGAAATCAGGTCTCACTTCACCACTTGCTTCTGCCGAGGTCGGACGCTTCCCCTCCCACTCCACTTTGCTTTGCTGCTTTGTCTGTCTGTGAAACTGCTTGAGCCTCTCTTGCATATCTTCCAAACCATAATTATGGACTTATTTGGTAAGTTGGTCCCTCAACACAACTGATAACATTTCTTCAAAAAGAAGACAGGCTGTAGGCGAGCCTATTTGCCCTGTTGGCACACACCCAACTGGATATCTCATCGACTTGGAAGAGTTGATGACGTGTCTATTCTCTGCTGTCATCTGTGGATTATAAGGACACATGTTAAATTTGATTTATGATAACTGGTTCCTGCCATTTGGATTCGACTGGTTGCTAGTTTTATCAACGATCAAGGAAGTCGTCTGCAGCAAATTGGGACCAGATCACACTGCTTGCCTTTGTGATGGCTTGGTTCTTGCCAGTGTACCCAGACTCAATGACCTTGGGCAGAATGGATCAGATCTCGGGGATTTTTACTCAGGCACGTTCCATCAATGTGGCCACATAATCTGGACATTTTGGAACTGTTTTTGGACCAACACAGACTCAAGGTAGATGTCATTACCGGTATGTTCTGCCTGTCCCCAAAACAACTGTGTGTTATAAATAAAGGTTGAATAAAAATGAGTCCTCAAGGCTCAATGGGATTAACCTGTCTAAATAATGAATGAATGAATGAATGGAAATCTATACAAAGACTAATCAGAGCTTTGTCACATTCATACACCAATGGGACACACATCAGAGGCAATGAGGGGTTCAGTGTCTTGCCCAGGGACACTTCAGCATGTCACTGCTGGAACTCGAACCCCCATCTCTCTCATTAGAGGATGACTGCTCTAACCACTCAGCCACAGCTGCCCCAAGGTATCAATGCTGAGTCAGCGTGTTCTTATTCAGTCTATTCAGCTGTGGGCAAAATACACAAAAGTGGGCTCCATCCAGCCCCTAAAACTCTTAATTGAAAAGCAAACAACTTTTTTCAAAAGTTGATGAATACATTTTTGAATGAGATTTAAAGGTGCAGTCTGCAGTTTCTGTAGTGCAGTCTAAGTTTTCTAAAAATATATTTTTAACATATTTCTTCACTCTGTCACTATCTCCTGACAGACTGATGTTAGACAAAGTAATCTTTGAAAAAACTATAGTCCCCTTGCTTCTCCAGGTGTTACTAAAAGCATTTCTAAAAAGCCACAGTGACCCGCCGTTAACCAGCCAATAAAAACAGAGCTTGAATTTGAATTTCAGCAGAGCAAGGGGGAGCAGAGCCATATATGGCTCTGAGGGGGAGGGACCAGAATGCTTTCCCTGTTGAAAATTTTTCTAAGTGCTGTGTTCTACAGAAACTGCAGACTGCACCTTTTTAAGGAAGTTTAAATGAAACATCTTGGATCAATACATAAAAACCTTTAGAATAAGGATATTTTTTAAGTTGTGTTTCTAAACTGAACCTTAAAGACTCCAAAACTCAAATACACTATACAGTATAACTTTCCCCACCACATTTAGATTAAAATATTGTCATAAGAGCCATTTTACACAAAGTTTGTCTTATGTTGTATTTCTACAGTGTATTTGGGGGACATTTTTATTGAGCATGCTAACTATGCTACAATACTTTTTTGTTTTTATTTTGTGTCTTAATAAGAAATATTTAGTCATTCTCTAAGCAGCCCTTCTGTTGCTTTAAATATTTTGATTTGGCTCTTTGGAAAAAAAATAGTTTCCCACCCCTGGTCCATACTGTTGGCTGCAGCTACTTCAGCATACATTTAGCTAATTTAAAGCTCCACTATGTAACTTTGTAGTGCAGTCTGTAACTTTTCTAACAATATATTTTTAACATATTTCTTCACTCTGTCACTATCTACTGACAGACTGATGTTAGACAAAGTAATCTCTGAAAAAAACTATAGTCCCCTTGCTTCTCTATCAGCATTTATAAAAACACTAAAAACACAGAGTGACCCGCCGTTAACCAGCCAATAAAAACAGAGCTTGAATTTGAATTTCAGCAGAGCAAGGGGGGCAGAGCCATATATGGCTCTGAGGGGGAGGGATCAGAATGCTTTGCCTGTTGAAAATATTTCTAAGTTCTGTGCTCTACAGAAAGTTACACATAGCACCTTTAACCGAATCAAAATGTTCGGCTCATTCAGGATAACTTTTGGTAGTTGTGATTTGTGCACTGATTTTTGTTTTCATGGAAACAAATATGAAACAAACAAACAAAAGTCCTATAACATATGCGTTTCATTTTTATCTTCAAGCTATTGTTTTGCTAACATTAGCTTTATTCAGCTGGATTTGGCTTTTTTTTTTTTTTTTTTTTTTTTTTTAGCTTTTAGGGCATGTTTTGTTAATTTGATCTTTTGGTCATTGCTTTGCTAGTTTTAGCTATTAGTTGCTGGTACGCTAAGCTTTAATATGGCTAGTGGTGTTCTAAGATAGGATTTAGCAGTTGTTTGCTTTGAGCAAGTGGTTTAGTAATTTAAGCTTATAATTATTTTATTATTTCAGATTTAACTCAAGCAGATCTCAGCTAAGTCAACGCTCCCATAAAATGCCAGCAGTGGTAGTCGTAGTACTAGAGATGTTTTAAAATTATTTTTATTTCAGATAAAAAGTAGGATTTTAACTGCGAAACAGCCTTTTTGCGTCTTTTATCTTAAAGCACTATTAAGATTTAAACTACCGGAATGTACACGGTCATTCGCAGTTTGGTGAACCGTTCTCTAATCTTCTTTATTCTGCTTGTCGTATGTTGGTGGACAAAATCTGTTTTTCATGCATTTTTTTACATTTTAATTACAAGATCACAACATACAACGTCTAAGCTGCAAATTCTTTGTGACTTTGTCCCCGATGTGTTTGCAGCTGAGCAGCAGCAGGTTCTGGCAGCTGATGAACGGAGGAGAGAGTTCCACGAGAAGAAGAGGAACGAGTTTGAGAGCCACTCCGAGGAGGACAGTGACGGTGCGTGACCTCTTTATGCACGCTGCAGCCGAGACAGTTCTTTCACCGTTAATGCTCCTCGATTCGTCCTCCAGAACAAAACGAGAGGAGCAGAGAGAGCTCGGAGCAGTGGAGGGAGTTCCACTATGATGGGATGCATCCTCCCTACGAGTAGAGCCTTCACCTGAGCAGCAGGAGGGGACCAGAAGCTGCCAAACATCAACCGGGCTCTTATAAAACGAGCTACTTTAATAGATTAGTGTAACTTTTTATTCTTGCATCGTTTGTAGTGACATGCAACAACTTGACCCTGCTGCTGCCCTTGGGTCAAAATGACTCTGTGTTAAAAATGAGGCCTCTTGGAACATTTTGACCCATGGGCAGCAGCAGGGTATAAATACTTTCCAATATGTATCATTATATATTTTTAAATCTCTTCATGTAGAAGGGTGTTGAAAAAGTAATCCTTATTAAAACAACAAACGTATACACACAAAAACATGCATATTTATCTATTTTTTGGTAAAGCTTTGTATTTGTTGGTACCGGTAAATAATCAGAGTTTAAAATGCTCAAAACAATCACATGTTCAGTTTTAGCTTTAGTTTAACCCTGAAGTTGGTTTCTCACAATATAATAATTGTCCACATTCAAAGAAATAACATCAGAAGATTTTTATAATTCCAAGACAAATAAAAGGGGATTTGCATATACAGCAATGCATACACACATTATTATGTTTCTGTATAAATAAGACTCTAAAACATGAAGACATTTTCATACAAGTCCCAGAACTATTCAGAAGAAGCTAATTACAGTATATAGGTGGACACTTCATCAAATTCTTTCCAAAATGTATCTTTCTCCTCCCCATCACATCCAACCTGTGGAGCATAACCACTGACTATAGCATCAGACCTTCTACTTCTACCTTCAGGCACATCACCCTATCTGACACTCTCTTCACCTCTACTACATTCTTTGCCAACTCCTCCTTCAGGACCACCCCTACTCCATTTCTCTTTCTATCCACACCATGGTAAAACAGTTTGAACCCTGCTCCAATACTGCGAGCCTTGCTGCCCTTCCACTTGGTCTCTTGGACACATAAAACATCTACCTTTCTTCTCTGCATCATGTCAGCCAGCTCTCTACCTTTGCCTGTCATTGTCCCCACATTTAGAGTTGCAACCCTCAGTCCTACATTCTTCACTTTCCTCTTCTCCCTCTGTCTCCTGACACGTTTACCTCCTTGTGGTCTTCGATTAACAGTAGCACACCACCGGCACCTTGTTTGTCAACAGCACCGGTGGCAGTAGTTGTTAACACGGGCCTCGACCAGTCAGGTAGTGTCACTTACCTGTAGATGAGGTTGCATATTATTCTTAGCAAAAGTGTTTTACATCGGATGCCCTTACTGTCACAACTCACCCTTTAAACCAGACTTGGGACCAGAATCAGAGATCCACTGGCTTGTGCTTCATTATTTTCTTTCCTTTTATTTTAGGTACCGTTGAGCACATGCAAAAATAAAGACACAAAACCCAGGCATATGTTGTAGAGTTTTGTATTTACGGTAAGTAGATGCACCACATTTTTAAACAATTCAAGATGGCAAAGCCCCTGACGCTGGCCATGCACTGAAGGAGCGTTCCCTTTTGTTTTTTTTGTTTGTTTCCACATTCATGTTGAGAGAATGCCGTTACGTAGAAGAACCACAGAGAATTACGAAGACAGATCTCTTCTCTGTGTGAAAAGACAGACTGGGGAAAAAAGTATTTCTGCTAAATTCAACAGGCTGGTATGAAAGCACAGTGATTGAACACCAAGAGGCTGTGGAAGCAGAGCAACTTCATCTGTACACCCTTCACCCTGACTCATTTCACCGTGTCCAGAGACAAAAACTATCCATGTCTTGTCATATCACCTACAATCATGAATGCACATTTTCCAAATATAAATCAGGGTTTTAAAAAGGGGTCAAACATAGTGTCAGTGGTTTTAAAGGAAGTAAACAGCTCTCCTTGTGGCACATTGGATCATTGAGATCACACAGAGGTGATCCTGTTCACATCCCTGCAGATCCCTGAGAACTGGTCATAAAGCAACAACCCGTGGCGCCCTCCTGTGGTCAAAGAGGACTTCACAGTCACATTTTTAAATAAAAAAACTTGAGATAAAACAGCAAAATAACAACTACTAAGATTATATACCTTAATATGACAATACAGTAGATTTGCAGTCCAGCCTTAATAAACATTAAAACATTTCTCTCCTAGTGGAATTCTTAAAAAAGTCAAAATATATTATAAGAAAATAAATATTCCAATAGATAAGTGTGATGTACCACTTTGTGATCACAGTCATGACTGATACATGTTTTTATTTCACGTCCACACACTGAAAAGCAAAAATACAAAACACTGACAGTCATACTGTTGGAAGTCATGAGGCCGTGCAGCACGAGCTGTCCGAACAGAAACCAGTCCAGAGGTGCAGATGATGGCACAACTTCTTTTTTTTCCACTTGTATCACACGATTCCCCAGTTCCAGGCAGGATATTTACACAAGGCATACAGCAGGACGTCCCGTCACGGTCAAAACTGACAGAAGCTGCGGTGAGTTCACCTCTGGGTGAGGTCTCTTCCACAGCAGCTGCTCAGAGAAGCATGCTCTCAGCAGGAACTTCAGGGGAGTCTCCTCTGCGTCTCTCCACACGTTCAGGGCTGAATGACAGCAGCAAGGGAAGCAGTGCTGAGCTGGAGCTCCTCAAATTCCTCCTAGATTTGGCAAAAACAGATGGGAGGCGGCAGGATGGGAAAACTAGGCGACCATGTTGACTCAAGAGGCCTGGGGTGGGTTTTCTTACTCCCCTGGTCTTAAAGCTCTGTGGTCTCCCAGCTGACCTCCCGCGGAACCTGGCGTCATTTAGTCCCAGTGTGGATGACCGTAACGGTGGAGGGTCTGGGCCGAGGGGGCTCAGACACCACCGCTGGGTCCTCTGATGGAACGGGAGCGGGACCATCAGAGTCCTGACTGTGTGCTTTAATGGCCGATTTCCGAGGCGTTATGGGGGGACCTGTGGGAGAAAAAAAAAAACAGCTTCAGAACTGTGTTGAATACAAGAAACAAACATGGTAATTATTGATAATTAATCAAATGAAGACCATAACTTACAATTATAAACTGCACTGAGTCCTAATATTTTCACCCACATGGCACAATCAGAATCAGAATAAGCTTTATTGACATTGCACCGAGGTACAGCGAGAACATGTACGCACAGTCGCCCGAAAGATGGACGGAGTGTATGAAGCTGCAGCTAATTTAATCAGCGCGGCCTTTCTTATTCTTTTTCAGAATAATAATCTTAGATATGAAAAGGGGGAAGAACCATGAGGGTAGATAGTGGTATTACAAAAAAGATCTTTCACATCTTGTCTATCAGGACACAATTTGAGACATCTAAAAACTCTACCAGCAAGCACAGTTAAAAACAGATTACATATCAAAGTCAAAGTCAAAGTCAACTTTATTGTCACATCTGCAATATGTACTGTACAGGACATACACAGGACCGAAATTGTGTTTCTCTCAGTCCCTCGGTGCAACAGTAAACATCTAAACATTGAAACACTGAAACATATAATAATAGACATAAGCATAAAATAGTAAAACTAACACTGTCCTGAGTTTTTGCATAGTGGTATAAGAGTATGAAAATTTACACCAACTCTAAAACTAAAACTAAAACATTAAACATTTAATGAACATAATACTGTCCTGAGTTTTTGCATACTAGTATAAAAAAAGAGTATAAAAAGTATAACTAAAATAAACTAAAGGTTTCTAGCATTGACATTTGCAAAGTGGCAAAGCAGCGTATGAGTTAATGTGCACAGTATATGTATGAGGTAGTAGTTGATGTTGTTATAGAGGCAAAAAGTGGCATATGCAGTAAGGCACATTGGGCATCCCTGAATAAGACCGTTCAGAGCACACTGTATATGTATCAGCAGTGGTGTAGATATTAGAGTAGTGTACTGTAAATGTAAACAGTAGTAATTAAATGTAAGCAGTAGTAATAAAAGTAAACAGTATTAATAAATGTAAACAGAGAATGTAAACAGTATTATGACTATAGGCAGTGATGTAATACAAACATTAGTGCAAGTATGAGAAGTAGTGCAAACTGTATGAGCACATGACCGAGAGTTTAGTGAATAACCCGTTTGATGACACAGAGTCCAGTGTTAAAATCTTTGTGTTGTGTGGTAATGTGTGAGAAAGTTTTAGTGTTAAGGCAGTTCAAATGGGAGGGGGGCAGAGCAGGCAGAGTGTTTAGCATCCTGACTGCCTGATGAACAGAGCTGTCTCTCAGTCTGCTGGTTCGAGCCTGGAGACTCCTCAGTCTCCTCCCTGATGGCAGCAGTCTGAAGCAGCTGTGTAGTGGGTGTGTGGGATCACCTGCCATGCAGTGGGCTTTCCGAGTGAGGCGTTTGCTGTGTAAGTCCTGCAGTGAGGGCAAGGAGGTGCCCACGATCTTCTCAGCTGCTCTCACAATGCGCTGGAGGCTCTTGCGGCAGGATGCAGTACATGCACCAAACCACACAGTGATGCAGCTGGTCAGGACACTTTCTATGGCACCTCTGTAGAAGGTGCTCATGATGGGGGTTGAAGCTCCAGCCCTTTTCAGCTTGCGGAGAAAGTAGAGACGCTGGTGAGCCTTCTTTGCCAGTGCTGCAGTGTTCCTGCTCCAGGACAGGTCCTTTGAGACGTGCACTCCCAGGAACTTGGTGCTGTCTACTCTCTCCACTGCGGTGCTGTTGATGGTCAGAGGGGCATGTTGGGCATCCCTCTTCCTGAAGTCCACAACAATCTCCTTTGTCTTCTCCACGTTGAGAGTGAGATTGTTGTGTCCGCACCACAAGGCCAGGCGGCTCACCTCGTTCCTGTAGTCCGTCTCATCGTTGTTGCTGATGAGACCCACCACTGTTGTGTCGTCCGCAAACTTGATGAAGTGGTTGGAGCTGTACGATGGTGTGCAGTCGTGTGTTAGCAGGGTGAATAGAAGGGGGCTCAGCACACATCCTTGTGGGGCCCCTGTGTTCAATGTGATGGTGCTAGATGTGTTACTCCCGACCCGCACTGTCTGTGGTCTCCCGGTCAGGAAGTCTAGCAGCCAGTTACACATTGAGGTGTTCAGCCCCAGACTGTCCAGTTTAAGGATGAGCTGTTGGGGGATGATGGTGTTGAATGCCGAGCTGAAGTCGATGAACAACATTCTAACATAGGAGTCCTTCGTGTCCAGATGTGTGAGAGCTGTGTGAAGGGCAGAGGAGATGGCATCGTCGGTTGAGCGATTAGGTCGGTATGCAAATTGGAAGGGATCCAGGGAGGCAGGGAGGACAGATGTGATGCTTTTCATGACTAGCCGTTCAAAGCACTTCATCAGGATGGGGGTGAGTGCTACTGGGCGATAGTCATTGAGGCATGCGGGCGTTGCCTTCTTTGGGACAGGGATGATGGTGGTGGCTTTGAAACAGGTGGGGACGATGGCCTGGCTCAGTGAGATGTTAAAGATGTCCGTGAAGACCGCTGCGAGTTCCCCTGCACAGTCCTTCAGCACACGACCAGGTATGTTGTCAGGACCAGAGGCCTTCCGGGCGTTAATCTTGATGAATGATCGCCTTACGCTGTCTGAGGACAGCGTCAGCACCTGGCCATCAGGAGAGGGGGGGAGTTTATGTGCTGGTGTGCTGTTACTTGTCTCGAACCGAGCAAAGAACTCATTCAGTTCATTCAGCGCAGAGGCTGAGCTGTCACAGGTCTGGGGGGATGGTTTGTAGTTTGTGATGGTCTGTATTCCCTGCCACAGACTGCGTGTATCCCTGCTGTCCTTGAAACGGTGAGCTATTTTCCCGGAATACTGCCTCTTTGCCTTTCTGATGCCCCAGTCCAGGTTGTTTCTGGCTGCCCTCAGGCCCACCTGATCTCCCGCTTTGAAGGCAGCATTCCTGGCTTTCAGGAGTCTGTGAACCTCAGCTGTCAGCCATGGCTTCTGGTTAGCCCGAACAGTGATGGTTTTAAGGTTGGTTACATCATCAATGCACTTGGTGATGTATACATTTGAGGTCGAGGTGGTTTGGTCCAGATTGGTCCATGAGCCTTTTTCAGAATAAGCTCTCACAGAAAGTTCTCGGGGGGGGATAGATGAAGCTTATTATCCTTGGTTACTCATGACCCAGGAGAAATTTGATAGTCAGGCCATTTCCAAGGCCGGCGGGGAGTCAGATTCAGATAAGCTTGATTGTTGATTTTCTTCAGGCAGACAGATTTCTTTCTTCAGCCTTGAGTCCATCTGGATGTTCTGTTTCCAAAATGGCCTAATTGTGGGAATCCATTCCACTGATCCATGCTATGAGTCTCCCCCAAGGTCGAGCCCACCATGCTGACGAGACCCAGAAGCCGCAGGTGGCCTGCGATTGAATCGCCTCCATCTTACGGTTTAGTTCGTAAATCAGCTGTTTTTGCGAGGTCACGGCACGGATCAAACCTTCACACTGGCTTGGAAGCTTTGTCATGGCCGAAACTGCTGCTGATGCTTTCTTCAATTTCCGATAGAACAGAGCCCCTCCGATGCCAAAAGGTAGAGTCCCTGCTATCATAAAGCCAATTATGTAAACATCTTCAACGTCCTCCTGAGACAGGACTGAGAAGACACATCACCTGCCACCAGAGGCGGTTCTAGCCTATTTGGCGCCCTGTGCGAGCAACCCCATCGCCCCCCCTGTCTAGGTTGCCAGTGGGGGTCCTCTTCCAGAAAATTTTGAATAAAATAGATGCCATTTCCTGCATTCTGGTGTATTTTAATGGGTTGTTTAACATCTAGTTTTACCTACATATATACAGTAAACTATTCAATACATATTTTAGAGTTACTGGCAGAACAAAAAGTAGCCTGAGACAAACATGTAGCATTAACACAGTATGAACATTATTCAAGAATTTTTTTCTATAAGAACATTATCATATTTTATGTGAACAAGATACTAGCAATAACAGCATTGTAAGAGGGGGACAGTTGAACACGGAGGCCTCCACCTCTGTTTAATGGTGGACGGGTTCTTTTCACAAAGATGGCCTCCTTTACTCCTCTCTCAAACCATCTTTCCTCTGTATCAAGGAGGAACGATGACTGAGCTTGTCACAGCTCCTCAGACTGAAGAAGTCTTTTTGATACAAAGAAGAATCTGTCCAGAGGACTACATTTACTGAGCCTGCATCAGGACAATAATCTGTAAAGCTTTAGTAGATTTTATATGGAAAACACATTTTGACTTAACCAATTAATATATTTTCAATGGCAAAATATGCAGGTTTATTTCACATTACTTTCATATTACTGTATTCCCTTTCATCGCTTTGTGTATTTACTATCTTACTTTGAATTGTAAAAATATAACGAGTCACTACTGTCGTTTAGAAAGTTTTTGTATTGGAACTAATGTTTGTTCACACACAGTTACAACAGCTCACCTGTTCCTTCATACTGACAGGAACAATCCCCTCATCACTCTGCTCCTGACACTAAATCACATTTTAAAAATTGGCATAACTCAGCACAAATCTCCCCTTTTTACAAAGACTTATGATCAATTCAGGCCAGTTTCATTAAAGGGTTGAACAGGGCTCTCAGGGCACTTTTCATATAGAGCAGGTCTTCACCAGACTCATATAATATTATTTAAATGATATAACAGTATGTTATGTCACATTGCCACACCACAAAATTCATTGACTTGACAATTAACTTGAACTATGTTTTGCAGTAAAATTCAACAGCATGTCTTACCTGTTTGATCTTTCATTAACAAACTGCAGCTGTTTGAGTGAAACATGTGTCAATGTTTGCACATTTAGCTGCGTCTGTTTCCAGAGCCTCTCTCTTTTTAATCCTTCTCTTCTCTGCACCACCACTTTCCCTCCCTTCCATCTTTCCACTGACCGCACGTAGTGTCACCTCCGTAACAAAAGCGAAAGTAAAAGTGAAGGTGGGGCGGACCTGGGTTAAGGAAATGCACCCCGCAGCTGCTGCAGTGATTAAACTGAGGACATGTGAATAAATGAAGGGCGGGGCGGCTCAGGAGCAGTGCGGTAGAGGTGTTCTGTGTTATATGTTGAAACAAAAGTTGTAAAAGATTAAAATAATAAAAAAAAACGAGGAGCGGAGTCTCCTCTTATGCCGCCCCCCTGCTGGATGCGCTCTGTGCGGTCGCACTGTTCGCACATGCCGGGGAACGCCTCTGCCTGCCACACTCCCCACGAGTTCATGACGTATTCCTCGGTGTGCGGCTCAGCTGGACACACCGGTTCCCCAGGACCTTGTCGTTTTGTTGAAAAAAATTCTTGTCAATATAGTTGATCGTCCATGATACCAGAGCCATAATCTTAATTTACGTTCGGGAGATGAGTACCCGAGGCGCTTCAGCCACACAGAGAGCAGAGAAGGGAGATGGGGGG
>JBBPBX010001770.1:60386-72603 GCA_038048925.1 Garcialebias charrua | reverse complement strand
TATATATATATATATATAAACAAACTACTACCTACTACTTGTACTAATACTGTATTCCAACTTGGCGTTTTTCCACTTATTGCAGGTCTTTGGGGTACGGATCCCCTACAATAAACAAGAGACTACTGTATACATTATACATTAACAAATGCAGATGAAACTCTACGGATAAAGAAATGAACACAACTAAGACCTCAGCTCTCTGGACCTCAGCTCACTAGAAGTGAAAAACAACGTGCACTCTGACTTTATGGATGTTGGAATCAAGTAGCTTCGTTTAAAAAAAAATCATTTTAGAAAACTGAATAGCTGCACCCATCAGTTGTTACATAACAAAAGCCATCATTACAACAACTTTTAATACAGTGGGTCGACATGTTCTGTACGAAGTGTTTTGTATTTAGATGGCTGTGTTAAATTAGACGTGTCCATGAACATTAACTGGTTCACAGATGAGCGCGGCGGAGTAAAAAGCTAACATGTGTGTGTCGTCATGGTTGGCATGCGTAGAGTCACTCACAGTCCTTCAGGGAGAGCGGGGCGCAGTCCACAGACTGGCTCTTGGCCGGGGCCCGGCTCTGAGGGCTCGGCACAGAGGTGGTGCTGCTTCCAAAGCTGGTGCCCAGCTGCAGGCGCCTCATGTGGCGGACCACCGCCGTCGCATTAAACGCTTGCTATTACACACGAGGCGCAAAAGACAAATCGTTAAGACCGAGCCATTTTTTCTTGATTTAAAAAAGCAGAGAACTCACCCTCCATTTGCTTTTGGCAAAGTTTTTCCTCATCTGCCGGCTGACTGACTCGTGGATGTTCTTGCAGAGAGCCGTGTCTCCAGCAATCCTGAGTTGTTGTTTAGAAAAGAAAAAGGAAAAGTCACATTGACACATTCCAAAACAGCACGCCAGAATGATTTATATATATCCCTGCCATGCCTGAGGAATCAGCTCGTTGTTTTCATATTTGCTCTCTTCGTTTATTTTTATTTGGCTGCAACACTTTTGATCGATGGGCTGCTGTTTCTGACACATTCTTCATATTATAACTCTTTATGAAAGCTCGTCTATGAAAACCATTTCTCTTCATTATGAAATCTGTTACTGCCGTCACAAGCCACATATCAGGGGGACCACCTGTCCATGACCCAAATGTCCATTACTGCCTAAACAGACTTATTGCCACGTCTGCTGGAGACGTCAACCCACGCCGGTTCAGTCTCATTAGCATTGACGCGGGCCTGGGATGACATCTCAATTGCTCATTGAGCCTCCAACATCTTCAAGGATCCTTCAGGAGATAAGCCACTAATTGGCATCCATTTATTCAGCAAATTTGGCTCTGAGAGCTGGCAGTGCTCTGCAGAGGTGGGCTCGTGGCTCGGAGCCATGGTGACAGATGACAGTGGGAGGACAAGCTCTCCATGATAAATGCATGAACCTGGCAATCTGCGTCACGGTGCTGTGTAATCGCAGCGCCACTGTGTGTTTTCCTGTGATTGTGTGGCTGCAGAGTACATGTAGCGTGGCGGTAAGGTTCTCCTCACCAGGGGTGCTCCAGAGCCTGATCACATGTGATTCTCTTCTCAGGGTCCTTCTCCATTAAGCAGTTGATGAAGTCTTTGGCTGTGGAGGGAAATGGGAAAAATGTAAAGAGCAAATCCAACTGAGGGATTGTTGTTATTTTTCCAGAACTCGGGTGTAATTTTTTTTTGTGTGCTTTACGGTACATGTCCTGGTGCCCTGTGAGGTGGACACCTCCAGTAGAGCTAAATATTTTAGGTTGATATAGATGTTTGTAATAAATGAATTCCTCTTCAATGTCTGCTTTTTATGTGGCGCATTCGCATGGGATAACCAAAGCCTGAGATTTAGCTGAAATTTACACACTAGTGGTGGGCGGATCAATCCAAACACAGATAACATAGATACCAACATGAGTACTGATATTGATCAATACCACCAGTGTAATGATATCAATACTTTAACTTCAGTTTCTCTCCTGTATGCACTGCTGTGGTTTCATCGAAGATGCGACTGTCTGTAAGTGTTGCTCCTGTCACAGCACAGAGCAGCAGGCAGGGCCCACAGAGAGGCTGCTGGGAATATTTATTTGAACTTTGGAGGTTGTTTTGTTATTTACACTTTATTTGTTGTATTTTCACTTATTATTTTTGATTTGTAATTATTTTTCAAACGCAGAAAAGAAATTCACTTAGGAGGAGAAATTTTGTTTTATTGCTTTATATCCTAAATATATTTTACTGTTTTATAACATTTGTTGCTGTGTGAGAACTTTGTACAGTTTGTTTACAAAGTACTTAAGAAGAAAAGAATCCAGAAAAGGAGTGCAGTGAAGGGATCATTTTAATTTAATTATCAAAGTTTCTGAACACAATGTTTTAATTTATTCTTGAGTGATCATTTTGTGCACTTTGTTTAAGGAAAAAAATCCAGCCAACAAAAGGCAAGGGTACAATTGTTTTGTTACTGTTTTTTCAGAAAAAAACATTTGTTATAATAAAGTATTTTTATTTACTTATAAACTTTGCCTAATTCTATCCTGGGTTTGAACTAATAAATGATCCAAAGGAAAAATCACAAAACACTTAAACATCATCAAAATTCACCATAGTTATTTAAAAGTATCGTATTAGAATATGTGATACTGGACCTGTATTTCTTGATCACACACCACTCAACGTGGTACTGCGTATTGCATAACATCTGCTTGTCATACTGTAGTTGCCAAGTCTGTGCATTATAGGCAACTTTGGGCTAGTTTTTTCTAAAGTCGCTTGTAAAGTTTGTGAGGTGCGGGTTGCAGTTATTTGGTCTTGTTTTGAACGTGAAGTCACTTATTTTGACTTTTTCTTTCCAAGTGAAAGCAAAAGATGAGTGGTAGTTAGTTTGTCCCTTCACGCCCCCCTTTCACAGATGTTACGTCCAGGCGGATGCTACGTCCAGGCAGTTGCTACATCCAGGCAGATGTTACATCCAGGCAATAGTTACATCCAGGCAGATGCTACGTTCAGGCAGATGTTAAGTCCAGGCAGATGCTACGTTCAGGCAGATATTAAGTCCAGGCAGATGCTACGTTCAGGCGAATGCTACGTTCAGGCGGGTGTTATGTCCAGGTGGATGTTACATCCAACCGGATGTAACGTCCAGGCAGATGTTACATCCAAGTGCATGTTACGTCCAGGCAGACGTTACGTCCAGGCGGATGTTACGTCAAGGCAGTTGTTACGTCCAGGCAGATGTTACGTCCAGGCAGATGTTACGTCCAGGCGAATGCTACGTCCAGGTGGATGTTAGGTCCAGGCACATTCTATGTCCAGGCAGATGTTTCGTCCAGGTAAATGTTACGTTCAGGCAGATGTTAAGTCTAGGCAGATGCTACGTTCGGG
The DNA here is from genome assembly GCA_038048925.1 of Garcialebias charrua. NCBI lineage: Eukaryota > Metazoa > Chordata > Actinopteri > Cyprinodontiformes > Rivulidae > Garcialebias > Garcialebias charrua. Next base: position 69,200 of record JBBPBX010001770.1, on the reverse strand, counting down.
CGGATGTTATGTCCAAGCGGATGTTACGTCCAGGCGAACGTAATGTCCAGGTGGATGTTACGTCCAAGCGAATGTTATGTCCAAGCGGGTGTTATGTCCAGGCAGATGTTACGTCCAGGCTGATGTTATGTTCAAGCAGATGTTACGTCCAGGCAAATGTAACGTCCAGGCGGATGCTATGTTCTTGCAGATGTTACGTCCAGGCAGATGTTACATCCAGGTGGATGTTACGTCCAGACTGATGTTATGTCCAGGTGAATGTTACATCCAGGTAGATGTTACGTCCAGGCGGATGTTACGTCCAGGCGGATGTTACGTCCAGGCGGATGTTATGTCCAGGCAGATGTTACGTCCAGGCAGATCCTACATCCAGGTGAATGCTACGTCAAGGCAGATGTTACGTCCAGGTGGATGTTATGTCCAGGCAGATGTTACATCCAGGCAGATGTTACATCCAGGCAGATGCTACGTTCAGGCGGATGTTACATCCAGGCGGATGTTACGTCCAGGCAGATGTTACATCCAGGCAGATGTTACGTCCAAGCGGATGTTACGTCCAGGCAAATGTTACGTCCAGGCAGATGCTACATTCAGGTGGATGTTACGTCCAAGCGGATATTACATCCAGGCGGATGTTACATCCAAGCTGATGTTACGTCCAGGCGGATGTTACGTCAAGGCAGATGTCACGTCCAGGCTGATGTTATGTCCAAGCTGATGTTACATCCAGGCAAATGTAATGTCTAGGCGGATGTTACGTCCAGGCAGATTTTACATCCAGGCAGATGTTACGTCCTGGCGGATGCTACGTCCTGGTGGATGCTACGTCCAGGTGGATGTCACATCCAGGCAGATGTTACGTCCAGGCTGATGCTACATCCAGGTGAATGCTACGTTAAGGCGGATGTTACGTCCAGGTGGATGTTACAGCCAGGCAGATGTTACATCCAGGCAGATGTTACATCCAGGCAGATGCTACGTCCAGGCAGATGTTACATCCAGGCTGATGTTACGTCCAGGCGGATGCTACGTCCAAGCTGATGTTACGTCCAGACGGATGTTACGTCAAGACGGATGTTACGTCCAGGCTGATGTTACGTCCAAGCTGATGCGACGTCCAAGCGAATGTAATGTCAAGGCGGATGTTACGTCCAGGCAGATTTTACACCCAGGCAGATCTTACGTCCAGGCAGATGTCACGTCCAGGCAGATGTCACGTCCAGGCAGATGTTATGTCCAGGCGGATGCTACGTCCAGGCGAATGTTACATCCAGGCAGATGTTACGTCCAGGCAGATGTTACGTCCAGGTAGATGTTACGTCCAGGCGGATGTTACGTCCAGGCGGATGTTACCTCCAAGTGGATGTTATGGTCAGGCAGATGTTTCGTCCAGGCTGATGTTATGTTCAGGCGGATCTTACGTCCAGGCGGATGTTACATCCAGGCGGATGTTAAGTCCAAGCTGATGTTATGTCCAAGCGGATGTTACATCAAGGCGAATGCAATGTCCAGGCTGATGTAACGTCAGGGCAGATGTTATGTCCAAGCTGATGTTATGTCCAGGCGGATGTAACGTCCAGGCAGATAATACGTCCAGGGAGATAATACGGCCAAGCGGATGTTATGTCCAGGCGGATGTTACATCCAGGCATATGATACTTCAAGGCTGATGTTATGTCTAGGCAGATGTTACATCCAGACGGATGTTATGTCCAGGCTGATGTTATGTTCAAGCGGATGTTACATCTAGGTGAATGTTACGTCCAAGTGGATGCTACTTCCAGAAGGATGTTACGTCCAGGTGGATGTTACGTCCAGGTGGATGCTACGTCCAGATGGATGTTACGTCCAGGCGGATGTTACGTCCAGGTAGATGTTTTGTCCAGGCAGTGTTACTTTCAGGCAGATGCTACGTTCAGGCCGATGCTACGTTCAAGCGGATGTTACGTTCAGGCGGATGTTACGTCCAGGCGGATGTTACGTCCAGGCGGATGTTACGTCCAAGCGGATGTTACATCGAGGCGGATGTTTTATCCAAGCAGATATTACGTACGTCCAGGCGGATGTTACGTCCAGGAAGATGCTACGTCCAGGCGGATGTTACGTCCAGGCGGATGTTTTGTCCAAGCAGATGTTACGTCTAGGCAGATGCTACGTTCAGGTAGATGTTACGCCCAGGCAGATGTTACGTTCAGGTGGATGTTACGTCCAAGCGGATGTTACGTCCAGCCGGATGTTACGTCTAGGCAGATGTTACGTCCACGCAGATGCTACCTTCAGGCGGATGTTACTTCCAGGCGGATGTTACGTCCAGGCGGATGTTACGTCCAGGCGGATGTTACGTCCAGGCAGATGTTATGTCCAAGCAGATGTGTTGTACAAGCGGATGTTACATCCAGGCGGATGCTACGTCCAGGCAGATGCTACGTTCAGGCGGATATTACGTCCAGGCTGATGTTACGTCCAGGCAGATGTTATGTCCAAGCAGATATTATGTCTAGGCGGATGTGTTGTACAAGCGGATGTTACATCCAGGCGGATGCTACGTCCAGGCAGATGCTACGTCCCGACAGATGTTACGTCCAGGCAGATGTTACGTCCAGGCAGATGCTAGGTCCAGGCGGATGTTACGTTCAGATAGATGTTACGTCTAGGCGGATGTTACATCCAGGAAGATGCTACGTTCATGCGGATGTTACTTCCAAGCAGATGTTATGTTCAGACGAATGTTACGTCCAGGCAAATGTAATGTCCAGGCGGTTGTTATGTCCAGGCGAATGTTAAGTCCAGGCAAATGTAATGTCCAGGCAGATGTTATGTCCAGGCCGATGTTATGTCCAGGCAGATGTTACGTCCTGGTGGATGTTACGTCCAGGCAGATGTTACGTCCAGGCGGTTGCTATGTCCAGGTGGATGTTACATCCAGGCAGATGTTATGTCCAGGTGGATGTTGTGTCCAGGCGGATGTTACGTTCAGGTGCAGCTGGCACCACGCAACTGGCGGATGTGACGTCCAGGCGGATGTTACGTCCAAGTGGATGTTATGTCCAGGCGTATGTTAAGTTCAGGTTCGGCTGGCGCCACGCGACAGGCAGATGTTCTCCGGCGATAAAAACAAACAATATTAGCGCAAGTAATGACGATTATCAGAGCTTGAGCAGAATGCTGACAACTTATTGTAAGTTTCCTTGCACGGATTAGAAGGATAAAGATTGATTCTATTTTTATGTGTGATTCTTACACTGTTTCTTACATTTTTATGAAGGTGTGTCACAATGAATGTTGCAGCAAGAATTCTCCAGCTCTTGTATCCAAAAAATATTCCAAGAAAAATGGATATAAAAAGTTTTGGACTACCAAAGGAGTCCTTGCACCCAGACTGTCCAAACATGACTGATGCGGGTTATTCTTCCATTCAGCACTACCGTACTTTCCGCCTTAAAGGTATTGTGACATGATGTTGGAAATTTGCATATTTGTCAGAACATATATATCTTATATCATTGAGCTCTGTTCGTTTTTGCAAAATAAATTATAAATATATAAAAATTGTATTCTAAATTATGCTAATTTTTTCTCTGGTACTTGCTGGGATACGCCCCTAAAATTCTGCGCATTTCCGCAATACGTCATCAGCGTGACGTGACACATCAGTGTGACGTGACAACGGGAAGAAGGCAGAGCCTTGCCCGTTTGTTAGGTGTGTTAACTGCTTGCCATACAGATTCATTTCCTGAAGGATCGCCTCTTTTATTTGTGTAACTTGAAAAATGCCGTCACGTTGTAGCGCATTTGTGTGTTCTAATATCAGCAGTGAACAAGTGAGCCTTCACAAATTTCCAAAAGATGACAAACTTTGTCAAGAATGGACCAGACAAGGACCGGTGGGTTCCAGGAGTCGTATGTCTGCAGCGACCATTTCACTGCCGATTGTTTTCAGCACCTGGTATAAAAGAATCTTTAGGATTACCAGTAAGATTCAGAAGACTTTTAAAACCGGATGCTATTCCTACTATTTTTAAAAGAAAATCTACAGAAGAAAGTCCCACAGGAGCTACCATGTCGAAACAACGCAGGGACCATCGGAAGACTGTCCAGGAGATGAGTAAGTCTTTGTGTAAACATAATCGGAGGTGTGTAGTGTTTTAGATTATAAACTATTTATTTTACGTGAGTTCATGTTGTTTTACTTTATACACTTTGAGTGTATAAAGCCAATTATCACGGCAGATTATGTTTGTTCGCTGCTAACAAGCTAGCCGAATCAGATAGCTAACACAATAGCCGCGATACAGGCCACGTAGCTATGTATGTATTTTTAAATTATGTCTGCGCCATCAGGTAACATCTGTAGTTTCTTTTTATTCGGGGAGGGTTTATTAATGAGAGTTTTGGAAGATTTACTGTCTTACAATGATATATCTCAGACGTGACCGGTGTCAGGGACTCTGTTAGCCAAGATAGCTTCTAAGAAACATTAGCCGAGAGCCCGGAGCAAACACGTTGCTATGTATGTATTTTTAAATTATGTCTGCGCCATCAGGTAACATCTGTAGTTTCTTTTTATTCGGGGAGGGTTTATTAATGAGAGTTTTGGAAGATTTACTGTCTTACAATGATATATCTCAGACGTGACCGGTGTCAGGGACTCTGTTAGCCAAGATAGCTTCTAAGAAACATTAGCCGAGAGCCCGGAGCAAACACGTTGCTATGTATGTATTTTTAAATTATGTCTGCGCCATCAGGTAACATCTGTAATTTCTTTTTATTCAGGGAGTGTTTATTAATGAGAGTTTTGGAAGATTTACTGTCTTAAAATGATATCTCAGACGCGATAGGACATGCTCCGCCATTATTATTTAAATGCACGTTGGAGCGTGCCTTCCCGTTGTCACGTCAAGATGACGTTTTGCGGAAATGCGCAGATTTTTAGGGGCGTATCCCAGAGATAAAAACTACCATAACTTGGAATAAAATTTTAATATATTTATAATTTATTTTGCAAAAACGAACAGAGCTCAATGATATAAGATATATATGTTCTGACAAATATGCAAATTTCCAACATCATGTCACAATACCTTTAAAAGTCGCACCGCCGTATATGTTGCATTAGTCCAATTATGTCCAATAACGTGGAAAAATCCATAAACGTGTCACACCGCCATATACGTCGCATCTATTATGCGTCAGCGCTGACGCGTCGCGTATGTTACGCGTCACCGCTGACAACCCGGAAATGTGGGCCGGTGTTTTGCCAAAAATGGATTGGCTGCGAAATGGCCACAGGAGCGTGCACGGAAGGACTTTAACAAGATTAACACTTAAAAACAATTATTTGTTTGCTGAAAATTATAGCAAAGATGTGTCTTAGCTGAACTTTTCCTTAATAAATGCACGTAATGGTCAAATCAGCTGGATTATAATAGTTTTGCTACGTCGGATCAACAAAACGTTACCACAGCTACTACCACATCGAATTTTAGCTCAAACATCTCCTAAAGCTTATCAGTTGTAAATGTCCATCCAGTGATTACTTTCTGTAAGTTTCATCAAAATCTGTCTTGTGGTTCATGAGCTATTTTGCTAACAGTCAATCACAGAGGTAACAGTAGTTCAGACCTCCAGAGAGCAGGAGGCCGTGCTGCGACAGAGTGAGTCCGAGCAGAGGAGGCTGCTGTCGGACACGAGCTGGGAACACTCGGTGGACCCTAGCGGCCGAAAGTGGTATTGCTCAATTTTTTCGTCAGAATGATTGGAAACGGTCATACCTCAGCCAAAAATTTGTCTAAAAATATGGGAAAAAATCCATAAATATGTCGCTTCGCCGTATAAGTCACAGGACATGCATATGGTACTTACTGTCTGAGGCAGCCTTCAGTCTCTTGTGTCAGTAAAAACAAAAGCTGCAACAGACTTGATGTCCATCAAGACTTCAGGTTGTCGGTGACAAACACCAGACATCAAACCCTGGTCAGAAACATCAAGCCCAGGGTGACCAACAGAGACACAATGTACAGTACTGGTCATTTGAACTTATTGATGGGTTTATGTTTTAATAATGTGCACAGTGCGTAAACACACACTCATACATTTTAAATATAGATATAGGGCAGCACGGTGGCACATCTCGTAGATCTGCTGCCTCTCAGCGAGCAAGTCCCTGGTTCAAATCTTGGTCCAGGGGCCTTTCTGGGTGCAGTTATGTTCTCTCCATGCATGCGTGGGTTTTCTCCAGGTACTCCAGTTTCCTCCCACAGACTAAAAACATGCATGTTAGACTGATTGGTAATTCTAAATTGTCTCTAGGTGAGAGAGCGAGCGTGAATGGTTGTTTGTCTCGTTTGTCTATGTGTCCCTGTGATGGACTTGCAACCCATCCAGGGTGTACCCCGCCCCTCGCACAGAGGCACCAGCGACCCCGTGACCCAAAATGGAACAAGCAGGTAAAGATAATGGATGGATTGCCGTTTTAATTTTATTTTCCAGCCTGCTGTGCTATCTGTAATTATTTCTTGTCATTAAAGTTGTTTTAGGGTGGCAGGAATAAACTTTGGTCTATTACCTCATTACTTGTGTTCTACAAGACTACATGACTGTAGTTACGTCCAGGCTTCATAGGACTGTTTTTAAAAATTACTCTGTTGTTAGTTTTTTAAAAAAAGTTATTTGAGTATTTCTCAAAACAGTGTTCTTGTAGTTATTTCTGTTGTACAACTACCAGTTTATACCTTTTACAAATAAAAGTTTGTAACTATTCACTTTTCTTTTCTTTATTCTGTATTTACTTATTTAATATTACTTACTATATTTACTTTGTTCTAATCTGATTGAGTCTTTTGGGAGAGGGGAGTAGTGAGGGATTGGGGGTCTTTGGCTACAAAGTAGGGGGGTCTTTGAGGAAAATAGGTTGGGAACCACTGCTTAGATAATCCCTGCTCTGTTGTACACAATGTGGTGGGTTGCCAGTTGGTCTTGTTTTCATAGAGCTGGTTTGCTTGTTTTCATGGATCTGGCTGCTTGTTTCTGTCGCGAGATCTGGCAACATTAAGAACGCTCGTGCGTTCAAGATGGCCGGCGGTAAGAAGAAAAGCAGACACTGGACGCGAGAAGAAACCCTTAAACTAATCGAAATTTGGGGTGAACCAAGGTACCAAAGGCAATTTGAACGAATGGTGCACAACCACACCGTCTGGGAAAACATTTACGATGACCTTGTCGCGCGGTGCCCGACTGTGCGTCATTTCGGAGAGTGGACGAAGTGCAAAGAAAGAATGGACTACCTTCGAAGGAGGTACCGTGACTGTGTCAAACACAACCACAACACGTGTCCTTATTATGAAGAGCTGCACGCTGTGCTGGGTAAGACCACGACAAAATCACTTTATTTGATCGTTAGAGGAGCAGTGACGTGAAATAGAAGCAATGCTAACGTTATGCTGCTTTAGCTGTACTTTATCAGAATTAACGATACTTTTATGCTTAGTAACAAATTATCATTGTGTTTTTTACAGGTTGCAGACTTGTGAACAATCCAGGAGAAATCAAGATGGACAAGGGTTCAGATGATGAGGAATATGACTGCGGTGAGTTGTGCACAGGACACTGTGACGCCTGTTGTTAATGTATATTTATACCTAAAGTCCATAATCAACTAATTATAAACTGTATTTGCTAACAGACTGCACCTGCTTTGTTTTCTTTATATTCAGCAGGTTCATCTGAGACCACTCAGATCCAGAACACCTCGGGGGAAATTGATGCACTTGATGTTGACCTGTCCAGTCCAAGCTCATCCTCCACATCTCCACCACTCCCAGTCCACAAACACAAACCACAAGGTGCGCTCCCATGTTGGGAACACTTTAATAGGGAAATCAAATGCACGTGATACTGAGTTATTGTTATTTTATATACAGTGGCAGAAGTGTAGACCAAAGCTTCACATTGCACATATTTCACAAACTACATTTAATTTGCATTTTTCGCAGAAAATTAAAAAAGATCAAAACTGCACACGTTTGGGGTATAGCTTCTAAATTGATATTTTTTAAACTCAAAAATATGACCTTTAGATCCTGAGTAAAGTTTTATGTATGCAGAAGAATAGGCTTTTACAACAAACCACACTTGGAAAATCCTCTAGCTTTTTATAATTATGACATAATGCTCAGATATTATCATTTAACACATTAAATTGACATTTATCCCTAAAATACAGTTTGACATTACATTTTTTTTTAACCAAACTGAAATGTAAGGTGTTAACTGTAATATTGGAAATATTACAGGTGCTGTTAGAGGTTTGTTTAATAATTTATTTGCTTTTCTATTTTTATTTTTTTTAGCACATCGAAGGAGGAAGGGGCAGAAAACTCAGGTAATGAAGGCAATCAACAAGAGTCTGGACCGTCTCCTTGCGCATGTGAACAACCATGATTATGACAAGGAGAGGTTTGAATGGGAGAAAGAGAAGGAGAGAAACAGAATGGAACTGGAAAGAAAAAGGCTGGATTTTGAAATGAAGAGGATGGAAACTGATGAGAAGAGAGCAGAGGAGAACAGGGCGTTGCTGCTGCAGCTGGTTCAATGCATTAGGCCACACCCACACCATTCAACTTATGCGGCTCCTTCCAATTACTACCATTTTACACCACCTTCTCACCGCCAACCACCTGAGAGCATGGAGTTTCCCTCTTCTGCTCCTGGACCCCCTCCACCAGCGGCACATACAGTGCACTTTGACCCACCACAATAAATGTGTGTGACTACGGTAGCTATTCTGCAGGAAGGAATTAGTTCTCAAGTCATATC
>JBBPBX010001770.1:44589-60326 GCA_038048925.1 Garcialebias charrua | reverse complement strand
ATATATATATATATATACACACACACACACATACACACACTGAACAGGTAAACTACTGTACTCTTGTTTTTACTGTTTTTCAGATCTGTGTTCGGTTACATTATAGCGTGTCATAAAATAGCAAAATCAGTATTTTGCAAATTTCTGAACATTTTCGATGTGATTGTTTTGTTTTAGGAAAGTAATGTTTACACATGTTGAGTATTTAGCTTTTTTTAATTTAATTTTTTATACATGCACTGAATACATTTATATGCATATGTATACACTGATGATTGTTTACAGCAGCTTAAAAATGGTTTATAACACTTATTGTTATTTGTCAAACAAAAGATGTGTTCACTACAAATAAACTGTAGATTTTGAAAAAAATAAATAAATATATATTTGCTTCATGGGTTCACTGCACTTTATGGAATTGTGTCACTATGAGCATCCAAGGCCTCCCGGATGTGCTCAGCTGGAGACAGAACAGGTGCAACATGCTCTTCTGGTCCAGCTTCTGGCTGATCACGCACTTCCTCCTGGCAAGCCACATTCTGCATTTTTACATAAATTGTGTAGCACTACACATGCACGCACAACATTCTTCACATTTTGAGTTTGGTTATTTATTTTAATAATGCGTCGCCAGCGGCCTTTGAGTCGACCGAAGGCGTGTTCAACATGTATACGAGCATGACTCAAGTGAGCATTGAAGCCTGCTCTCGCCCCCCGTGCTGCTCCCTCTGGGAATGGCTTCATTATGTTACTTGTCAGACTGTACACAGAACCTGCTCCAATCAAAACAGGTATGTCGACCCCCTGGATGTTGCTGCTGAGAGAAGGAAAAAAGGTGCTCTACTCTTAAAGACCGTGTAAAGTAAAATTAAATTTGTGTTTTGAGTTTGTCACACGGCATAAATATGTGTTATTAATCACCCATATAAATCTGACTGATTAAAAACATTGTTTACCTTATAAAATTAAGTCTCAAATATAAGGAAAAAACATGATTTTCCCAGGGTCTGGAACGGTGGGGGCGTGTCAGCGCGTGGGCGTGGTTTCAGCGCAGTTCTGCAGCTCAGAGCAAGTAGGAGGACCCTCTCGCTCAGAGCTGAACTGTGTGTGGAGGAGGAAGACAGGTTCATCAGTAAACCTGCTCTGTTTGCTCCTTTTTCCAAGAGTTACGCTGTTTTTAGTGCACAAACAACTCTGGTTTTATTTTAAAAGTTGAGGACACAACTATAATTCATAACTCCGCTGTTCTGTGTTTAGAAGATGAGCGGACTCGCGCGGCTGCACCCGGTCCGACCCGACACATCGCATGCGGGGGCTGTGTTGGTGATTAAAATAAAGAGTAATCACGTTGATAACTAAGTATGCAATGGACCTGTCGCATTTTCTTAGCAAAAAAGGAGCTTGTGAACTTGTAGGGCACAGGCTTAGCAATAAAAAAAAGAAAGAAAAGAAACAGGAAAGGCGGCGGCGGTGTCCGGAGGCTGAGGAGGGAGACGGTCAGTAGCAGGTGCCCTGACCATTAAAACATCCAGGGAAGATGCAGGAACGAGGCATAATTGATTAGCTAGCTAACAATGAACAAAATATCTATGCTATTGCTATCTGATGCTATCTGCGATTCGCGAGTGAACGGCTCCACCCATGCGAAGAACAATTTATATGACTGGAGCAGCAGGGGGTGGGGGCTATACTAATGAGGACCGCGTGACGAAACGCGGTCACGTTTAAAACACGCCTAAAAAATCCTGAAATAGAAATATGTTTATACACAGTTTGCTCTATAACTCCAAAATTAATTGAGCTACAATTTTGAGACTTTTTACTCATTTACAAGATTACAATTATCACATTTATAATGTTTATTTAAGAAAATATTGAAATTCACTTTACACGGTCTTTAACTTTCGGCAGAGACAGAACACTCAAGCACATCATGACACTTCCCAGGCCAAACAACATCAAAGTTGAGGAAGTGGTAAGTGTGGTCGACCAGTCCTGGAAGGATAACACTGTACCATCATGTTCTGTTGTAGTCTGTGGGATAGCTTGAAGGGGCGATGATGGGAATGTGTGCCATCCAAAGCACCTGCACACATCGAGAATCATGTTTTCCTTTCAAATCCAGTGATGATGGCTTGGACTTCACCAAGTTTTTGGCCTCTTTACAAAATCTCTCCTGAGTTGATGCTGTGCCACACACACCTCCCAGAAGATGTTGCAGGCAGTACCGGTAGTTGTTCCACTGCCAAACTGGTTAGCAACATCATGGAATCCAACATTACTAGCCAACTTGTAAATGGTAATCGCAACCCTCTTCTTCACAGGCACTGGGTTGACCATACTGGTTGTTAGTGGATTTATGTGTGGGTTAAGCAGGGTGCAAAGAACATTAAAGGCTTCCATAGACATCCTAAAATTCATGTACCACTCTGTTTGAGCAGTTTACCAAAAGGAAGAGCCTCGCTCCCTTGGTGTTATCTTTGGAAATGTACAGTAGTTGCTGTAAAAAAAATTTTTTTTTATATACATATACTGTGTATATATATATTCAAATTGTGTATATATATATATATATATAAATATATATTATATAATCACTGTTTACAACAATGTTTTCATAGAGGAGATTTTGATTATTTCATAAATCAGAAAATAAGTCAGACTGTAGATTGTAAAAAGATTTGTTACTACGGTGAACAAGCAGACTCGGAGCCAGACAGTGTTGGCTCGTCTCAAACAGTATTTCAAATGTTGCAGAGCATGTTTTCCGTTTCCTCAGCTGCCAAATCTCAGTTCATTCATGCTGATTCAAGAAAACAAGAGCTTCCACTGAGAACTTGTATAAGACAGAAAAACAAACATTTCTTTCATTTCCATGACCTGTTCATAGTGAAAATTGCTGTTTTTATCTCTGAGATTTGACTAGAAATGTTAAAATTGGGTTGAAATAAAAATATTTAAATACAATAATAAAAAATAAAAGATCTAAGAATGGGCAGCACGGTCGTGCAACTGGTAGAGCTGCTGCCTTTCAGTGAGAAGGTCCCCGGTTCAAATCCCGGTCCGGGGGCCTTTCTGGGTGGAGTTTGCATGTTGTCTCCGTGCATGTGTGGGTTTTCTCCAGTTTCCTCCCACAGACCAAAAACATGCATGTTAGACTGACTGGTAACTCTAAATTGTCTCTAGTGAGAGAGTGAATGGTTGTTTGTCCCTGTGATGGACTGGAGACTTGTCCAGGATGTCCCCCGCCCCTCACACAGTGACTGCTGGACATGGACAACAGTGACCCAAAATGGAAGAAGTGAGTAAAAGCTAATGGATGGATGGTTGGAACTAAGAATTTGAAATGGGTTGCATTAACTTTAGCAACCAACTAAAAAATTAAGTATTTAGAATAATTTTCTTCTCATGGTGACTGGCATTGATATAATTTTATTTTTCTACTACTTTAAAGACTGCGCCTTGAGCCGGTGTGTCAAAACTGGAATGTATTGTTTGGACAGTGTGACCGTTTTTCACAAGTGATGTATTTTAGCACTCCATGACTCAAACTGTTGACTCACAGATGATTATTATAACAAAACTGACTACAATTAGAAGAATTTTTTTCCTAAATCATTTAGCATTTAAACTCAGCCATGAATCCATTAATCAGGAAGTGAAATTGTGTATCAGCAGTTGTTTTATGTAGTAAAGATAAATTTGGTACCTAAAGCCAAAGACAGCTTTACCAATAATTTGTGATATTTTTGACCTCACAGAGTGTAATAAGCAGAACTACATTCTGCTATGTAATTTAAAATCTGCTTGCTTTAAAGACGTAAATCTTGTGAATGTACCATGACACAAAAACAATATGGACAAATTAAAAAATATATATTAAAAAAGTAAAATCCCCAAATGGTCATCAAAACGTGCAAAGATGATTTTAAATCAAAGCAAAAACAAACAAAAAATCTTGTTTAATAATTGATTGTCTGACAGGCAGTTAGTAGATCTGTTGTGTCTCAGCGAGAAGGTTGCCAGTTCAAATCCTGGTCCGGGGGCCTTTCTGAGTGGAGTTTGCATGTTCTCTCCGTGCATTAGTGGGTTTGCTCCAGGTACTCCAGTTTCCTCCCACAGACCAAAAACATGCATGTTAGACTGATTGGTGACTCTAAATTATCTCTAGGTGTGAGTGAGAGAGTGAATGTTTGTTTGTCTCGTTTGTGTCTATGTGTCCTGTGATGGACTGGAGACCTGTCCAGGGTGTCCCCCACCTCTCACACAGTGACTGCTGGACGTGGGCACTAGTGACCCGAAAAGGAAGAAGCATGTAAAGATGATGGATGGATGATCGTCTGACACTAAATCCCAGATTTACTAACTTTGTGCATTTTTTGTTTGTGTACAATTCTAGCTCCTCCTTCTAATTGTCAGAACCTGAAGTGAGCTCTGGACACCTGACTTGACTCGGCATCGCTCCGTGTTGGAGCAGATCGTTTAAAGAACTTTTAATCAGCATTTAGAGGAAAACCCACTCATATTTATGGAATTAACTACCAGTGGAAAAAGGGTCAACCTCTCAAAGAGCAGCACTGTTTGAGTCACATTTGAACTTCTCCTGAGAGCTGGTGGCAACACGTCTCTGAAGAAGAGAGGGAGAAAGTTTAGAGATCTGACGTGCTGTTGTCCTCACAAACAGAGGGCAAGCCCGTCAGGATTATCATCAAAGCTACAAATGCAGGAAACTCTTTTCCTGTGCCCATGTGTTTGTGCTGGACGGTCGTAATTGGTTGTGAAGCCGGACAACAGATCTCACACTAACAAAAGAGTGTAAACTGTTCTCACTCTCACCACAACGGACGTTTGCTGCAGCGTACAATTAGTGCCGTTTGTTTCGTGGATCCAATGCAGAGACAGTGTTTGCAACTGAAAAGCTAATTGTGGAGCAGGTAACACACAATATGCATTCCTAGGAAATTGCCTGCAAATGTGGTGCACAGTCATATGATGGTAAAAAGGTTGCCATGGCAACTGCATCCTGCTGGACTTTAGGTCACCCCCAAAATGTATTTCCTTCTGCCAGTCTCAGAGCTCAAAACAGGCTTTAAATGTAGCTTGAGCGGATTTGAGGAACTTAATGATTAGTAGAATGCAAAGTTTTTACTAATTATTTTAAAATTTAATTACCCCCCCCCCCCCCCACACACACACACACACAGAGAGACCCTCCCTGTCACAGCTTACCAGAGTCTGATATGTCGTCCCAGTACGGTGCGTCAAACTCATAGTCTGCTTTGAGAATCTGCTCAAACAGCTTTGAATCATTCTCGTCATAGAAAGGAGGGTAACCACAAAGCCTGGGAAGACAAAGCAGGAAAATTACATAAGCCTGTGCAAAAGTCTTCATCCTGCAGAAGTAGGAAGTCTCTGAAAATCTGAATGGATTTGCTGCGACCTGATCTCATTTCCTGGGCAGTAAAGCATGCAACAGGAGACAGCTCGGAGGGATTATCAGGAGCACGAGTGGAAAAAAAACAAAAACTGCTCAACGACAACAGAACGGATGGCAGGAAAGGGGCGTGTCAAATGCACATGAGCAATAATCCATGATGTGCATTTAGACTTCATTCAAAATAAAATAAAAAGTATTCAGACAAAGGATTTATGTGTGAGCACATCAGACAAATAACATTAAATTCATAGCACATGGACAGAGGCAGTTTTATTCAACACTGTGTGCTGAGAGGTTTCAGCTCTGTATGATGCATCTGCTGAGCTGCCAACAGTTTGTCCTGCACCAAGTATGGACTCTAACACAGAACCTAACTTGGTTTCCTGTTTGTTTTAGTATTTTTGACTGAATGTAAAGTGGTTAAAAAATAGAGACTTGTTGGATTAATTTATGACATTGTAGCCAACACCATTGAGGCTGATGGCCGTGAAATGTCGAACTGAATTGTGTGACGTTCAAACAAGAATCCCGATGACGTTCTCATTGTGTTCCCTTCTTTTCTTGCTCAGTCATAACGTCAGATTTTTTTAATTTGTAAGATTTCACAGAACTGTCATGAGAATTGAGACTCTTATAATCCTAATTAGTCTAATCTAATTACAGGTAGTAATCTGTAATAAGTCTTAAAATCAAACGTCTTTAAAGATGTTTTTCCTTAAAAGGGAAGCTCAGTTCTGAACAATTGTTAAAAGACTATTACATTTTTTAATCTGTTGCAGATGGTGCTTAAATAATCTCAGATTGGAAAAATGTAGCTTCTTTCTGTCCAGATTAACGAGTGACTAGTCTGTAAGAAGCCAACATTAAAAGGTGGGATGTTGGTGGACTGCAGTTTAAGATGTGTTTTGCATTTTGCAGCCGCCTCAACATTCCAACATGTTTCTGTTGGTTTTAAAATGGAAACTGGCAGTTAGACCTGTTTTTAATCATTTTTATTTATCATAAATGTGGATTGGGCACAGAGGTTTGAGAAATGAGTCTGATCAGAAGTTTGCTGGTTCGAATCCGCTTGAACATAATATCTAAATGTAGGTGGGAGAGGTGAAGCACCCACACCTGCCTCCACCCTCATTTGCCCCACGCTAAGCCCTTGAGCAAGGCCCTTAACCTCCACCATCTGCTCCCCCGGGAACCCTAGATGGCAGCTCTCTGCTCCACACAGAGGACTGTGGTAGAAACAGGAAGGGCATTTGGCATAAAAACAACTCCCAAGTCTTCGTGTGAGTCGCTTGCTGAAGAAGCGAGCAGCCGAAAACAAACAAATAAACAAACAAACAAGTGTGGTTTTTTAGAGCCAGACATTCGTTGGACATTTTCTGTCAACGGAGCGCTCCTGTGCAGAAGTCTACAGCTCTGCAGATGGGTTGGAGACGCCTGACTCCAACCTGTGACTACGTTAAGAGAAAATTTGCTGAACACATTTTTAAACATGTACAAAACACAAGAACTGCACATGTTTGTGATTTGTGAGGAAACTGAAGTATCACAAACATGGCAGGACAATCAGAGACTCCCTCGTAAATACAGTTTGACAACTGGCCTCCAGTTTTATGATGTGCCAGCAAAAATATTACCACATTCTTCTTGGAAGTGCTCCTGATTGCATCAAAAGTGCTACAGCTAGCTGCTGCTGTCACTATTTGCACTTGCAGGAAACCCATATCATTCTATAGATAACCATGCCAATTAAAATGGTTGGCATTGTAAAGGGTTATAAGACAGGATTATTTTGAGCTGCTACAAATAGTTTGAGATTAGAGCTGTTTGTAAGGTGGTAGGAAGAAGCCACTGTTTGGTTTGTGCTCACACTAGCCTTCAGCTCAGTCAGAAATAAACTCTCTAAAAGCTATCTATAATAGGTAACATATTTATTGTTCATAGCCTTTCCACAGAACCCCACTCCAATACATCTGAACTATAGCTAGGCCTGTCGTAATAAACAATAAACCAATTAATCGCATGATAAATTAAAATTATCGACCTCATTTTCATTGATTGGCTTTATTGTTTCTTCGTCTCTCTTTTTACTGAAGACACTGGATGATAAAAGACTCAACTCCGGTGTTCTTCACTGACCCCTCCCTTTCTCTTTTCTCTTTAAAATCTGTTTTAACTATCCAAAATCACGTTTTTGGATCGTTAAAAGCAGCTAAGCTAAGAAGCTAAGCTAACAGGCTGACCTCGCGGAAAAAAAACCTCCGTTTTGTCAAAGCTCCAAAATTCACAGTTGAAACCTGTGCCTTTGTGTCAAAAGTTGTTTGTCTCTGCAAAAAGAAGCTGAGAAGTTGTTTACTGAATTTTTTATTAAAAGCTTTGTGGGAAAAATGCTAAAGAGCTAAAACCCCACCAAGCGTTCGCCATTTTGAGAACTGAAAAAAGAAAGGAGACAGCCCATGTCACGTCAAGGGGCCTCCCTTCCATCTTTCTTAAAGAGACACGCTGCTCGCTCCCTCACTATCCATCCTTCGGTTCAAAGTGCCATCCAGTGGTCAAAAAAGGTACTACACACAATATTTACCAACATTAGGGCTTTAACAGACTACTGGAGTAATCAACACATCGATTCCTAGGACATCTTATCGAGTTTTTTTATTTCATATCGAGTATTCGTAGTGACGTCATCACGTCGCAGTTACAGAACAGAAAATGAATCAACTTCCTGTTTGGAGCGCGTTGCGAACCGGTGTTACACCAAATTCTGTGACCACCGTATATTGTGACCATAGGAGGTGGTGTTGCATGCACTGTTGCAGGTCACAGAATGTGGTGTAACACCGTGTCCAATCGACCGAACCAGAACCAGCTTCCTCTCACCTTGTTTCACAAACAAAAAGCAAAAAATATTAATCTCTAAACCTCTGAATAAAAACTATAAACATACTTTGTATTAATCTTTAAAACTAAACCTAATGCGCAGCACCGCTGGCAGTGGTGCGAGGTGGTCGACTGCCCCACTGTTTTTAAGTTTTATTTTTGACGTGCCGCACGTTTCTTTCACTTTTGCAGCTTAATAATAATAACTACAGTAATAGTTTTGGTTTTCCTGTAACTTATCTGCAGTATGATAGTAGTTCAGCATAATGTACACTCCCAATGTTTTGTTGGTCTTTTTTTTGTTGTTGTAAATATTAAATGTCATTTCTTTTTGCGTTTTTTTTTTTGCATCTTAAGATCCTATGACACCATCAACTACGAGTTCTACTTGAGCTTTATTATGTTAATGTCGAGTTAAAAAATGATGTACTTGTTCAACCCCTAACCAAGATCTTCTTAAATTGACATTACTAATTATTGTAAAATTTCAAACAACATTATCGTTTATTGCAATAATGTCTGAGACAATTAATTGCTCAACAAAATGTGTTATTGTGACAGGCCTAACTATAGTTTTAACTTTTGCCCTTTTTCTTCATTAAAGCCGTTTCTTCTGTCTGAAGTTTTCCTGATTGTTTCTAAGTCTGATTTTTGAACCAATTAGCGCTAAATATAAACACGCACCAAACAGACAGCTTAAAGTTCAGTCGTACTCACAGAATGTAAGCGATGACCCCAATGGACCAGCAGTCCACTGCCTTACTGTACGGCTTCTGAGCTAAAACCTCCGGAGCTGAAATAATAAAAACAGTCATTGATTAGAAAGGCTGATTTTCATGTTGGAGAACAAAGCCAGTCCTCTTGACTGTTTTCACCATGACTCAGAGGCTGGAGAGAGATATGAAAATCAGCTGGACTGCCTGAAGCAGATGGTTAACCCGTGGAGACTGGTTTAACTGGGGTGTGTTTACTTTACCGGCGTATCCAATAGACTATATGCCACGGACTTCTGTTCCAGCACTAACGCATTCATCGGCCGGACCGCGCACTTCCGGTTAGCGGGAAAGACACGAACATAAATGACTAAATACAACTAATAAAACATCTGCATACACACCAATAATAACTCTATACACATATAAATCCATATAAAATTATGGCGACGTTCCCCCTACGGATAGCCGCAATATATTTTCGCCCTAACCCCCCCTCGGAACAGCTGTTCCCACCGGTGGGCGGACACAACGGAACTCACTTGTAGTGCCGGTAGCTTGCAGCTGCTTCCCGTTTCGGCTCGTTGTCATGGTCTGCTACTAGGAGCTAACGCTAGCAACAACGGCAGTGGATAGGACCCGGAAGTGCAGGATGTGGCCGGTATTTTGACGGAAGTACGTCACGACCCCCCGTGGCATATAGTCTATTATCTCAGAGAAAGTTTTCACAAATGCCAGAGCTCAGAGGACACCCTCACCCACGTATCCGGGAGTCCCACAGGCCGTGGCCATCACATCCCCTGTGCCCTCCATCTTGGACAGGCCAAAGTCACTGATCATGATCTTTGAGTCATCATCGGAGCTGAAGTAAAGCAGATTTTCAGGCTGAGAATAAAAAAAAGAAACAGACAAAAGGTCAGTCTGGGTTTTTATGGTTTTCCTCTCTTGTGTAGACAAGTTAAACCATCCAGACAGTCAGGATGTCAGACAACGGATTTGTCTTTTAAAGAGCTTTCACAGCTCAGTCGAGAGCCTTTCACAGTTCACCGAGGAGGAAATCCCTGACATTTACCTCCGTGGGTGATCAGCACCACATGTAGAAGCACTCAAACATGACGACTTTCAGGGATTTTCCCTCTCAGGTGCACAGAAGCACGTCGGCCACACATGCATGCTTAAATCCAAACATGAAAAGCTGTTTCACCTTCAAGTCTCTGTGCACGATGCCCATGTAGTGCAGATAGTTGACTGCATCCAGAACCTGCTGGATGAGACGGCTGGCATCCATCTCAGTGTAAAAGCCCTTCTCTACAATTCGGTCAAACAGCTCCCCTCCAGACACGCTGTTGGCACACAGAGAGACAGCTTTACGTCATCTGAAATACATGTTCACAAAGTGGCACGACAGAAGCAAAAACATCTCAAGCCGAAAACTGTCAAACAGCTACAGAAGAACGAAACGAAAATAAAAATAATTAACTTATCATGTTTAATGTGTAAAGTTAATTGCACTAAGTGTCTTTCACATGGTATTGTGTAATATTTTCTTGTTCTTGAAATAATTTTTAAAAAACATATTGTTTTTACTACGTATACTGTATATTTATCACATTATAACACTTTTCATGTGATCACATTATAATTGTAACCAGTGGTGAATTCAGGCTCTTTTTGGTGGTGCTCAAGCGCCCCTAAATTTTAACTCAGCACCTCTAAAAAATAAATAATCCATCATTAAGACTGTGTAAGGAAGCTCTGTTCTCAAACTCAATAAATATGGAATAAATGATGACACTCTTAAATGGTCCAGTAAAATCTATGATTATTTTTTATTTTTTGCACGAATCGGCTCAAGGCAAGGCTTTTGCACCTGTCAATCAATCCAGCATCAGCAACTGACCAATCGGTGACCTCAATTTGTCAGAAAGTAAACACCCCTTACCTGCTGGAGCTCCACCCCCTTTTCCTATGACAACATTCTCGGGGTTTTGCATTACAAACACTGCAGTCAGGTTACTAGTTAAATTAAAGGTTAATGCTTGAAGCTGGTGTGTTTTCTATGTAGATACTGTATATGTTGTAATTTCTGGTTGCATAAGTTTAGTCTTTGTTATGATCCTTTAAAAGTCCTATTTGTGACTGAGCTCCTCGTTTATGGCTATGCCACCCTGAACACGCCCGATCTCGGTAGCTAAGCAGGGTCGTTAGTACTGTATTTTCCGCCGTAAACGTTGCTCCACCCTATAAGTTGCATCAGTCCAAATATGTCTAATAAAGTGGAAAAATCCATAAATATGTCGCACCACCGTATACGTCGCATCTATTATGCGTCACAACAGACAGCCTGGAAATGTGGGCCAGTGTTGTGCCAAAAATCGATTGGCTGCCAAATGGCGGCCACTGGGGCGTGCATGGGAGGACTTTAACAAGAATTTAACAAGATTAACACTTAAAAACAACTATTTGTTAGCTCAAAATTATACTAAAGGTGTGTCGCAGTCTAACTTTTGTTTAATAAATGCACTTTATGGTCAAATCAGCTGAATTTCAAAACCCGATTTGCGGATGCGGGAGCGCGCAGTGGGACGAGCCGTTGTTCATTTCTTCAAAATTTAACTAGATAAACACCTAAAAACAATTATTTGTTTGCTCGACATTATAGTAAAGATGTGTCTCACTCTAATGTTTGGTTAATAAAAGGACTTTGACGGTCAAATCAGCTGTATTTCAAATGTATTTGCTGCCTCTGTGCTCAGGGAGCGCGCAGACAGGGAGGAAATCAGGAAGGAGGAATGCTGCACATTTCTTCGAAAATTTATCATGAAAAGCACCTAAAACAATTATTTGTTTGCTCAAAATTATAGTAAAGGTGTGTCTCAGTTGAACTTTTACTTAATAAATGCACGTTAATGGTCAAATCAGCTGCATTTAGCTGATTGAATCGTTAATAGCTGATGAAGATTCTCAGTCATCCAGGACATGGTAAATTGAAAAAAGTTCAATACAAAAACAATAAAGTATAAAGTAAACTATAATAAATAAAGTCTAGTTGTTTTTGTCTTGAACTTTTTTGAATTTGTTATTATAGCCACTTTTACCTATTACATGATACAACAGCATGCCACACAAATTGAGTGCCATCTAGTGGCTGAAAATGGTGGTGTTCAATATTTTTGGTCAGAATGAATGAAAACGGTCATATCGCAGCCAAAAATTGGTTTATAAATGTGGGGGGAAAAATCCATAAATATGTCGCTTTGGCCTATAAGTCGTAGGGCATGCAAATTGTGCAAAAAAAAAAAGTGACTTATAGGGCAAAAAATATGGTATTTTGATGGGAGACTACCTGGGAATAGCAGGTGCTGTAAGCTTCTGCACTTCTCACAAACTACATCCTGGGGTACGTTGTTCAAGATAAGAGCCATTGTCAGTACTGGGGGCTAAGCACCCCTAAAGGTCAGATCTTAGAATCGCCTCTGCTTGTAACAATGTGATAAGATAACCAAACAAATATTTCTGCTAAAACATCTTAAGTATGTATGTAGTAATAAGGTGGAAATATTTTGTTGCACTCTAAATAAATAGTTGTTGAACAGCAAACACTTCGCAACATAATGAGATGTTATTGTATTTTTGCTTGGAGGACAAAATATTCTTCCAAAATCATCAAATACAAGTGACAATAAAGTTTGATAAATACATGATCTACTTACCGTAGTCATAATATTCTACAATAAAAAGACGAGTCTTTTAAGAAATGTAATTCGTCACCACTTTGCTTGTTAAATACCCTGATGCATGCTCAATAATCCAGGTAGAAAAATCTAGGTGACAAAGTCATTTTGGAGGAGGACATCGAGCAGTGAAGCACGTTAAAGGAAAAGTTAGGGCCAAGACCATTTGCAAATAAGCTGAGCCGAGATATTGCAAACTCAAATGGGTGTTAACGTGTTTACTGCTTGATGGGGAAACAGTTTGCTGGAACTCCTCTGACTGATGAGGTCCTCCGGATGGAGGGTGAAACGTTTCTATAAAAAAGAAACCGTCCAGATGACCCAACTGAGTATTATTGGATTTGGTACCTGGATTATTGAGCATGAACTTTCTTGTCAAATGGGAGAGTTTCCATAAGAGATTGCTGAATTTATTTGTAAAAATAGAAGAGTTCTGTTTTCTAACGCAATTTTTAAGACAAACCTGATGAGTTACTATAATCTGCAAACAATAATAACAAAAACACTGAAAAATCACTTTTTTTGACATCTAATATGTCTTTATACAAAGAACTTATGGATCAGTTTGCAGCACCTTGAAGTGATAACTAGGCCTGTCACAATAACAAATTTTGCTGGGCGATTAATTGTCTCAGAAATTATTGCGATAAGCAGATAATATTGTTTGAAATTTGACAATAATTAGTAATTGTCAAAATTATGAAGAAATTTTAAATTTTGTGTGTAGTACCTTTTTTGTCCACTGGATGGCAGTGTAAGACTGTTTGAACTGAAGGATGGATAGTGAGGGAAGAGCAGTGTGTCTCTTTAAGAAAAATGGGAGGGAGGCCCCTTGACGTGATACGGGCTGTCTCTTGTTCCAGTTTTTCAGTTCTCAAATTGGTGGACACTCGGTGTGGATTGAGCTCTTTAGCATAGCATTTGTCACACAAAGCTTTAAATAAAATAAAAAAATCATTAAACAATTTTTCAGCTTCTGTTTGCAGAGAAAAACAACTTTTTACATGAAGGCACGGGTTTCAACCGTGAATTTTGTAGCTTCGACAAAACAGAGTGTTTTTTTTTTTCACGAGGTCGGCCTGTTAGCTTAGCTCGTAGCTTAGGTGATTTTAATTATCCAAAAATGTGATTTGGGACGGTTAAAACAGATTTTAAAGAGAGAAGAGAAAGGGAGGAGTCAGTGAAGAACACCGGAGTTGAGCCTTTGTTCATCCAGTGTCTTCAGTAGAACGAGAGAGACACGAAGAAATGATAAAGCTGATAAATGAAAATTAGGTAATTTCCATTTATCATGCGATTAATTAATTTATTGTTTATCAGGCCTAGTGATGGCAGAACAACGTTTTTACAGTAGTTGTGTGCAGGCAGAAGTTTACTGGTGTTCATCTGAGACAAGCTGATATGAAGTGAAATTGTAAATGATAGAATAATTTCCTGTAGCGGTCTCTGTGGCAGCAGAGCTGAGTGAGTCTGTTCTTAGAGGAGCTTTGCTGTTGTTATAGAGTGTCATGAAAGGGATGGGACTGGTTGTCCATGCTGGAGAGCAGTCTGTTCAGTGATCCCATCTCTCATACCAACTCAAACGTCTCTATGTATTGTCAGATGATGTTTCCAGTGTTTTTAAGGAGTTTATCAAGCCGGCATGCCTGGCACCTGTAATGCTCCCGCAGCAGACCACGGCACAGAAGATGGCCTCTGCCACCACAGGCTGTTAAAAACATCTCCAGCTTCTTCAAAACATAGTCTTCTGGACTTCCGGTTATGACATCACAGTGAACAGACGCTTGTGCGGGTGGCTCGCTGCTGAATCCTGTAAATTAATCCGTAAACTGGGCCAATAGTCATAACTTTGCTTGTTTTGTTAACGCAAAACGTTTACTTGGACTCATGCCACCGAAAAGTGCCAAATCTGGCCAAGTGTCCGCTAAAACGGTTTCACAGGAGAGCGAGGCTGACGAAGCCGGGGCCGGTGAGACCAGGACCGGCATGGGTGTGGCAACGCGGAGCCACATGGAGAAGGAACAGGAGCCTCCGACAAATACTCCGACAAATCCTCTGACAAATCGAGATATTCTTGAAGCAATCAGCTCACTGAAAGAGGATATGAATAAAAAATCTACGGACATGATGCGAGCGATTAAGGATATCAAGGGGGATATAGAGTCGCTCTCTGAAAGAATTGGAGGAACAGAAGTTCGTATTTCACAAACAGAGGACGACGTTACTGCCCTTCAAAATAAAGTTAAGTCTCTGGAGAAAACAGTGGAAGTGCTGAGTGACAGAGCTGCGGAGCAGGAGGACAGAGCCAGGCGCTCCAATTTGAGACTGATTGGGTTACCTGAGAGAGCCGAGGGATCGGATCTGTGTGGTTTTCTGGAGAAATGGTTGCCGGAGGCTCTGGGAGAAAGCTTCACCGTGTCCAGTTTTGTGGAGAGAGCCCACAGGATCGGGCCTCCTAACAGATCTGCAGTCCCAAGGGTTGTCATAATTAAGTTTTTGAACTATTGCGACCGGGAAAAAAACCCTGAAATCCGTCAGAAAAATGAAGGAGCTGCATTATGAGGGACGCCGGATTTCCTTTTATCCGGACCTCTCGACCGAGACGCGCAAGCTGCAGCGGCGCTTTGATGAAGTGAAAACCCGACTTCGTGCCCTCAAAATCCGGTACAGCATTCTGTATCCAGCCCATCTGATTATTACGCATGGTGACAAGCGCAGGATCTTCAAATCCGTGGAGGAAGCTGAAAAATATATTGATGGAATAAACTCATGGACTTCGGGACATATCTTTATTGGTCGCCTTTTTTCTTTTTTTGTTTTTGCTGTGGAGTGACGGTGAACTTTTGGCAACGAGGAACATAGCTTGGCCAATCAGTAGACATTATAGTAAGTTAAAATTATTTTACTGCCAAAATTTGTAGGAATGAAACCTAAAAAGTATTTGAGTTTTACAAAATGTTTTTTTTTTCTGTATGAGGT
>JBBPBX010001770.1:0-34303 GCA_038048925.1 Garcialebias charrua | reverse complement strand
AAGTGAACTCCTTAACTTT
The DNA here is from genome assembly GCA_038048925.1 of Garcialebias charrua. Taxonomy (NCBI): domain Eukaryota; kingdom Metazoa; phylum Chordata; class Actinopteri; order Cyprinodontiformes; family Rivulidae; genus Garcialebias; species Garcialebias charrua. The sequence goes on along the minus strand of JBBPBX010001770.1, from coordinate 34,284 downwards.
TACTAAAATAACAGTTGTAAAATGTTGTTGTGTGTTTTTTAATCACACACACAGCTTAAGCGTATGCTTGTGAACACAGATCACATTAAAAACCTGTGTTTAGTTGCATGTCATGCGATGTACGGCTGTTTTTGTCGTTGTTTGGATCACAACAGTTCTGTAGGCCAGCGGCAGCGACTTTCATTCGCCACATTTTATTATTCAGCACATTAAAAAAGTAACTATTAGTTATGAATTTTATTTTAAAATATATATTTTTTACCCTTGTTTTCTTTGGCGCTGTGGCTTATTTTTGTTAGGCAACCCAGAACTAAACACACATTGTTTGTTGAACTGACTATAAATTAGCACTAAACTGTGGTTAAAAAAATATATATTTGGTTTCCAAAGATCCGTGTTTAGAAACATTCTATAATCCTGTATGATATTTATGTGTTAGGACGTGTATATTTGTATAGTAAGTGTGTGTTTGTGTTTGTTTTCAGTCTACCTCGACCAGTACAACAACATGTTTGTTGATGAGCAGAGAACAACAACATTTTCTGGCAGCCTGTATCGCAGTGCAGGGGATTTGTCCTGTTTGTACATTGATGCAAACCTCACTATGAAAGTTGAGCTTATCCAACCTGCACAGGACAGCACAGCTGGTAAGATTTTGGAGAAATAAGTTTTAATGCAAACCAAACCAATTACTGTATAATGAATTTAACAATACTGTGTTTTTTTCTTTTAAAATGATTTTTTCAGAGAACTGTGAAGACTCTCCATCAACCAGCAGCCACGCAGAGTCCCCCATCCGCGAGAATGACAGTTTTAATAAAGAACAGACACTGTTCTCGATTGAACACATGCGTGTTCCACTCGCAAGCGAAGGTCTAGTGAGGTTTTGGAGTTCTTCCGCCAGTCAGAGGAAAACAGTCAACAGCGACATCAGGACATGATGGAGCAAATGAAATCAACCCAGGAGCAAATGAAATCAGCCCAGATGCTACAAAAAAATGTAGCTGTACTGTAAACTTTCTTATTGTTTTGCACAAAACAACTTCTGTAAGTTTTTTTTGTTTTCACATTGTTTATTTTGCTCAGGTTCGGCCCAGTAAAAATGTTTGGTTTTCAGTGCCTTTGATTGTATGAATTTTGAAAATGCTGTTCTGTTGCACATTTTGTAATTAAAACTGAAACTTTCAGACAACTGAGATTGGAACTTTTGTCACAACTCAAAGACAAAATGCTGTATTTAAAGAAAAATGTTTATTAAGCTTCATTATAGCAGTCTTTTAAGTACATTTGTACAGACAGTTTTGTCATGAACAACTGCGCTAATGTAGGAAGTTTCAAAACAACATACTGTACTACCTATTATTTTTTTCTTTTACACACCGGAATTCTAAGAGTTATTCATTTTCATCATCCTCCCTGGCGGACCCGTCTGCATGCATGCTGCTGACAAATTTGTGATGGCCCACGTCCCAAGTTGTGGAGGATGCAGTTAGCCACTATGATCTTCACCACAACAGTTCTGGTATTCTGCACGTCACGAAGCCGTCTCCACCTGCACTTCAAACATCCGAAGGCTTGCTCCACAATCACCCTTCCACGGCTGATTTCAGCGTTACGTTGCTTGTCTGCTTCACTTAGAGCACCATTGTTCTTCAGGATGGATGGGTTTTCTGGCAGCATGGTAGGGTCCAAGACAACTCTGCAATGGGAAAACAGTGTTTATTTCAGACAGACATAAAGTTAATAATGAGCTGCAATTCTCTGTCATTTTTTCATAATTTGACTTCTTGTTTATGTGAAAAATACACATTTCAGACAGCTACTTTCAGGAAACTGTTGGAATCTGGAGAATAGTTGAATCTCTTGGAATCCTGGCAAAAAACCAATGCAGATATGTTCCTGTCTTTGATTTATACATCTACCTTATAATGTTTTTCTAGTCTTTGATACTTTGTTTTAAAAGAAAAAATATATATTTCTCTCTTGTGTTTATTGTCTATTATTTAAGGAAATTCTACCATTGCTGTTAATCATTCTTTAGTTTGTAGCAGGTCACTTTTTTAAATGAGTTCACGAGGCTCAATGACATTTACCTGACTAAATAAAGGTTGATTGTAAAAAAACAACAACAGTACTGTAGTGTCAGGCTACAAACCAAAACTTTCTGATGGTGTTATATATCATAAAATCAATCACCTTTATTTTACCAGTTATTTTGCACGTTCGAGATCTCTTTTACAAGGGTGACCTGGTCAAGTGGTCAGCAGGGTTAGCAACCGGTGTTAGCAACTTATTTATTTAGCAAAATAAAGCAACCACTGTACAGTTTCTTCAACATATCGTAAACCCCCTACATGTTTTGCTGTGCAGTGAGCGAAGACGTTTTTTTTTTTAGCTGTAAAGCCAGTTTTTCTTTTTCCCAACGAGAAAAATATATATTAAATCTATTACCTTCGACGTTCATCTTTCTTCTTTGACATGTTCTGTGTCAGGAGTGCATAACTGGTAGTCTGGAGTGCATATATGTTTAGTAATTTATTATATTCCGAAACAGCAACAAAAACAATGCGTGCGTCCATCTTGTTTTACCACCAGGGTAACCGGAACGTGTTTTCAAGTGGTAGATGGGGAGATGACGTCACTGCCACTTCGTAGTTCCCAAAATACGAGGTAACTGGAATGCAGCATTTTACCAGATCACCTACCTGTTCTGTTCACTGCGGTGGTCTCTGGTAGGAAGGAACGGGCTGGACCATCCGTGCGCTCTGCGCGCGCAATTACTTCAACCACAGCGCTGCGCTTCTCCACTGGTTTTAATGACTCTGTCTCCTGCTGCAACCCTCAGTTCTGCTCTGTGTCCAGCATGGATGAGTTTACTGAACTTTTTAGTTCCACATGCTCTGACATTCTGAACTCTGTTGCTCCGCTGAAGATCAAAAGGAGGAAGTCATGTCAGCCGTGGCTGAGTGAACACACGCGCGCGCTCAGACGCCTGTGCAGACGAGCTGAGAGGAAGTGGTGTAAAGACAGACTGCAGGTTTCCCTGGACTTATTTAAAGACAGCCTGTCAAATTATCAGAGTGCTGTTAAAGCTGCAAAAACAGCTTTTTTATCTAACATGATTTCAAACAACAGTCACAGACCTCAGGTTCTTTTTAATGTTTTTAACTCTGTTGTAAATCCTTGTGATGCTGCTGGTCATGTTGCTGAATCTCCTGCACTGTGTGAACAGTTTTCTAAATTTTTTATAGATAAAATCACTGCTCTGAGACCCTCTTCAACACAAATTTACACAGATCCATCCTCATTCCCTCCATCCTCAGCTTCCTTTGAACAGTTTGAACCAGTGACTTTAATTGTTTTAAAGGACATTGTGGATCACATGCATCCTTCTAATTCACCTTTGGACTGTGTTCCCTCTCGACTGTTCAAAGAAGTTTTTAGCACACTTGGACCATTAGTTCTTGTCATGATTAACATGTCCCTGTTATCTGGCTGTGTTCCAGCTTCTTTTAAACATGCTGTGGTGCAGCCTCTCATAAAGAAGAAGAACCTCGATACAGCACTGCTCTTAAATTATAGACCCATTTCAAAACTACCTTTTCTGTCAAAAATTTTAGAGAAAGTTGTTTTTAATCAACTTAAGAGGTTTTTAACTGCCAACAGCATTGGTGAAAAATTCCAGTCAGGTTTTAAATCAGGCCACAGCACAGAAACAGCCCTTTTAAGAGTTTTTAATGACCTTCTTTTAACTGTTGATGCAGGAGGATCTGCTGTTTTAGTGCTTTTAGACCTTTCTGCTGCCTTTGATACTGTGGACCACAACATCTTGTTGTCACGACTGGAACACGTGGTCGGTATCAAAGGCACAGTTTTATCCTGGTTTAGATCCTACCTGACTGACAGAAGTTTTTCTGTTCATTTAGGGAACTGTTCTTCATCTCCAGCTCCTTTGATCTGTGGAGTCCCTCAAGGGTCTATTTTAGGTCCACTGCTTTTTAATTTGTACATGTTGCCTTTGGGGTCCATTTTTAGAAAACACAACATTCCTTTTCACTGCTTTGCTGATGATACACAGTTATATCTTCCAATTGAGTCAGACAGGGTCACTCCACTGGATCCACTCCTGGACTGTCTGAATGACATTAAAATCTGGTTAAAACTTAATTTTCTAAATCTAAATGAAAATAAAACGGAAGCCATCAGCTTTGGCAAATGTAACACCCTAAATGTTCTTGGCCCCTTGGCTTCATACAGCCACTCCAATGTCAGGAATCTGGGAGTTATTTTTGACAGTGCTTTTAAGTTAGACAAACAGATAAATGCTGTAGTTAAATCCGGTTTCTTCCAGCTAAGACTCATTGCCAAGGTGAAGTCTTGTCTCTCTTTCAGAGACCTTGAAAAGGTGATTCACGCTTTTATTACTTCTCGCTTGGACTATTGTAATTCACTGTATGTTGGTTTAGACAAATCATCTTTGCATCGTTTACAATCTGTCCAGAACGCAGCAGCTCGTCTTTTAACTTCAACTAAAAAATATGAACACATAACCCCTGTCCTGGCATCCCTTCACTGGCTCCCTGTCTGCTATCGAATTGATTTTAAGATTTTATTGCTTGTTTTTAAAATCTTAAAAGGTCTGGCCCCGTCATATTTATGTGATCTTATTAATATCTACACTCCTGTAAGAGCACTCCGGTCTACCAACCAGTTTCTCTTAGATGTCCCCAGATCCAGAATGAAATCCAGAGGTGATCGGGCTTTTGCGGTTGCTGCTCCAAAACTGTGGAACAGTTTACCTGAGAAAGTAAAGACCGCTCAGACTGTTGACACTTTTAAATCTTCACTTAAGACTCATCTCTTTTACTTGGCATTTGATCCTCGCAGAATGTGAGATCAAATTTTGAGCAGATTTTATTGTTGTTGCATTTACTGATAGCTTTATTATGTTTAGTGGCACTAGATGCATTTTACTCTGTTTTTATTTTATTTTTTTAACTGTAAAGCACTTTGGTCGACTTCGGTTGTTTTTATGTGCTATATAAATAAAATTGACATTGACATTAACAATACCAATGTGTGTAGGAGTGCACACTGATGACGTCCAAAAAATGTGGCGCATATCAGAGAATGTGTCACTGAGATATAACTGTTAGAATAATGTAGGGGGCACACTGGAGTAAAATTTTAAACAATACCAATGTGTATAGAAGTGCTCACTGATCATGCACAAAGAATCTGTTCCAGGTTGTTTGATGTATCACTGAGATATAACTGTTGGAATAATCTAGGGGGCGCACTGGAGTGAAATGTTAAACAACACTACCAATGTGTCTAAAATTGCTTTCTGATGACGCACATTAAATCTAGTACATATTGGATGAAAGTTCACTGAAATATAACAGTTGGACTAATCTAGAGGGCACACTGGAGTCAGAAGTTATACAACAATACCAATGTGTGTAGAAGTGCACACTGATGACGTCCAAAAAATGTGGCGCATATCAGATGTTGTATCACTGAAATTAGGGCTGGGCGATATGGACCAAAATTAATATCTCAATATTTTTATGATATATCGCGATATACGATATATATCTCGATATTTATTTATTTCCATAAAATAATAACAAAAATATATTTCTGAGTCAAAGCTTTGTCCCAGTTGTCACACAGGCACAATTATTAAAGCTGCTATATGTAACATTTCAAGACGCTGGCACTTAGAAACATTTTGAACAGAGACACGTTTCTGGTCCCTCCTAACTCAGAGCCATATATGACTCAGCTCCACCTCACTCGCACAGCAGCCTGGAATGCTCCGCCCCCACATGTCCCGTCTCAACTCTGGTCTCAACCGCTGCAAAGTTCTGTGATTATATGTTAATAAAACGTTCTAAAAAATAAAATAAAACCATGGATCACTGGTCCAGCAACACAAAAACACCCTGAAATCTGCAGAGCTTCACGCAGCCACGTTGGACATGAATTAATTCGCTCGTGACAAATCCACTTCCTCATTTCTGTCAGTGAAGGAAGAAGCGAACACCGCTGCGGGCTCGCTGCAGGGTTGACAGGCGGGGGCGTGGGTTAGGGGGTGAGAAGTAAGAAGCTCTGTTTTTATTGGCTGAATGGCTGGTAATAAAGTCTGTTTTTATTGGCTGGTTAAACGCGGGCCGCTCTCTGGTTTTTATAAATGCTTTTATTACCACCAGGAGACGCCAGAGGAATATAGTTTTTTTTCAGATATTACATGTCAAAAATCAATCTTTCAAGAGATAGTGGCAGTTTGAAGAAATATGTTTAAAAAAAAAAAGCTACATACTGAACCTTTAACAAACAGCTTTAACTCTACAAAATAAATGTCTAAAAAAATAAACTATTACATTACTTTATTTTTCAGACATTTATTTACATATATTAAATAATAATCCTCTTCAGCTGAGGGCAGCGGTGGCTGAGAGTTTAGAGCAGTCTCCTCCAATGGGAGAGTTGGGAGTTTGATTCCACCAGCAGTCACATCACATGCTGAAGTGTTCCTGTGCAAGACATTGAATTCCTCATTGCCTCTGATGTGTGTCCCATCCCATCATTGTATGAATGTAATAAAGTACTGATTAATCCTTGTACAGATCTAGTAGAGTGCTGTATGAATGGGTAAATGAGGACACAGATTGTGTTGTAAAGTGCTTTGAGTGTCTTGATAAGATAGAAAGGTGCCTTCGCGTTCCCTTTCAGTTGGTCTCTTGGTGCAACATACTTGCTATGGGAATTGTGCCCCCGCGTGATTACCTGAAGGAATATACTCACGCCTTTACGGCAGGGGCATCACCGCCGCGCCAGAGGCCCCGCCCTCTGGGTACTTAAGCGGCTTGCGCCCCTCTATCTTTCTCTTTTTGCCCTTCACCTCGCTTAAACCTGAACTTCGTGGGACTTCTCTGTTGTCGCATCGCTCGACTGAGGTGAGCTTGCTCCCTACACTGAGTGTACAGAGAAATTTTCCTGCGTATTGCTGGGCTGGCGTAAGCTGGTCCAGCTTTTTTCTACTCACCTTCGAAGTTTTCTTCTTTCCGCAGCTTTTCGCTCAACGGCGCTAACTGCATCACAACCTCCTGCTAGCCATTAGCAGGCTAACCAGCGAAAGCAAGATGATGGGGAAGACGGCTTCAAATAAAAGAAAACTAGGAACAACTTCGACGCTTCTCGCCGGACATGACTCCCGAGAAGGGAAAACGGAAGACAAGGAGGAGGAAAACCAAGACGACGAGTCCTCGCTTGCGCCCATGCCCCAGCGGATGCGGCTACTCCCTCTCGGTGACGGACACCCACAAGGCCTGTCCTGTCTGCCTAGGGATTCTGCACGCGAGGAAAGTGCTGGAATTCCCCAACTCCTGCCCTCACTGCCGTCGAATGTCGGCAGTAGTGAGGAAACGACGGGCTGACGCGTTGGCCAAATCCATGGCTAGGAACGCGGCGCTGAAGGTCGCACGTCGCACTAAAGTGCTCCCTCCTGAACCGGAGCCTGACAACGTGGACCTGGAATGCAACGGCCGAGTCGGAGAGGACAACATGTCGGACTCCTCAGTTGCCACGAGGACTCGACGCCTGAAGTGTCCGACCAAGACGCCGAATATGGTCACAAAGGGGAAACTGCTGATTCCTCCCAGAACCTGGCGCAAATCTTACCGGAACCGGACCTGTCGGTACCTGCCCTGTTCAACCTGTGCCACAGGGTGGCAGATGCCTTGCAGGTTACGTGGCCAGACCTCACGTCTCGCCAACAGGCTACGAGGCTAGCGGGGAGCTACTTCTACGTGAAACAATCGACGACATCGCAGAAATTACCAATTTTCCCGGACTTCCTCATGGAGCTCAAACGCTCCTGGCGGAACCGGAGCTTCCATCATGTTGCCATTATCCCGACTCCTTGACATTGTGGGAATGGAGACAGCAGGCCTCGCCAACATACCCCCAATAGAGGAGACTTTGGCGGCTCACTTGGCTCCCACAGTCACAGGGACGAAACCTACGCTACCCAGCAGGGCCTACCGCGCTTCAGAGAAACAACTCGAGAAGTGTTACAAGGCTCAGGGCCTCGTAGCTCGTGCAATGAATGCATCGACCATGGTGCAAGCATACCTGGCGGAAAAACTCTAACATATCAAGGTAACAAAAGATGAGCAGGACTCGACGGAAGCCATGGAGAAGGCCCGCCGTGCCTCGGACCTTGTGCTCCGCATGATGGGGACAATAGCCATTTCCCAAGGCAAGGCAATGGCGGAAATAGTTGTCGCCCAGCGCCATCTTTGGCTAACTCTGTCGGACCTCCCAGAAAACCAGAGGTCCACTTTCCTCCAGCACCCCATCGAGCCGACGGGACTCTTCGGGGGAGCATTGGAACGCGTCCAAGCCAGGCTGGAACAAAGACGCACACAGGCGAAAGCCCTCCGCGAGGGGTTGCCAAGGAAAAGCTTTGCACCCCCAAAGGAAGACACGTGGCCCACCACGGAAGAGACCCGCTGGTGGCGGCGAAGCCTTCTAATACTGCCCAAGGACCTCGTCAGCGACCCAATGTGGAAAACAGACTCAAACCTGATGTAACAGGACGATCTGACAATTTTACAGGTTTGCCCGCCCACGTGGTACGGGAACCTGACTCCTTGAGTCCAGTCTACCCTTGTAAAAGACTACGAGGAATGACTGGCATGTGTGCGCGTACCAAACATGACTCGAACTTTGCATGTGTAAACAAAACAAACACTGTTTCAGACATGTACAAAAATAAAAGCACCAAAGCACAGACTGCCCTGGTTCTTGACTCGAGTCTCATTTTTATAAACAAACCATATGGTCAAACTATGAACCACAGCAAGATACACGAGCCCTGCCAAAGACGGCCAGATCTCGCGATATCTTCTGTTGGACCGACCAACCTGCTCAGAGGAATGCAAGAGAGGTCAAAGGTCACCCCTCTGGTGACAAAACACGACGAGCAGCAATTCAACATGCCCTCCAGGCTCAGTGCGCATGCGTAGGCCTGGAAGGCGTGTTTACCAAATGAGTGGGTCATGACAACGATACGTCATGGACTCAAGTTGCAGTTCTCAAAGAGACCGCCCCGCTTCACAGGGGTGCTACAATCTAAAATTAACCCTAAACGTGTACACGTACTGAGGGAGGAAGTCTCAGCAATGCTGCAAAAGGGAGTGATTAGCCTGGTCCTAGGACGCAAGCTACGCTCTGGCCACTACAGCAAATACTTCCTGGTGCCAAAAAAGGATAATTCCCTGAGACCAATTCTGGATCTCAGGACCCTCAACAAGAGGATTAAAACATTTAAGTTCAAGATGCTTACAATGCGGCAAGTTCTGTAGTCTGTGAGACCTGGAGACTACGCGTGTTTAGTGGATTTAAAAGATACCTATTTCCATATAGGTGTATAGAGGAAACACAGGAAGTTCCTCCGCTTTGCCTTCGAAGGTAACGCTTATGAATTCAAAGCTTTACCTTTTGGTTTAAAGACTTCTCCGCGTACATTTACCAAATGTCTGGATACAGCCCAGACCCCTCTTAGGAATCAAGGACTCAGGGTCATGAATTACCTGGATGACCTGCTGATTCTAACTGAAAGTAGAAAGCAGGCTCAGTCACACTCCTATAGGGTTATTCTTCACCTGGAGTCTCTTGGGTTTGTCATAAACCTGCAAAAAAAGCGATTTGATTCCATCGCGGGTTACCGTATTTTTGGGAGTACAGAACGACACAGTTCAGTACAGAGCATGGCTCTCGAAGGAACGAGTTTCCTCCATTTGCCGTTGCCTGGACAAATTTAAACTGGACCAACGGGTCCCGGTGAAAACCTGCCAACACCTCTTACTATGAGGATGGCACCATCTAGTGGGCATCCTGTTGGTCTTGTCTGTTCCCCTTGTGATGTTTTATTAGTTTCCCTCCTAATTTAGTCTCCATGTCCAGTCTCCTTGTTTAACCTTCATTAGTTTCCCTTCTAGTTTGGTCTCCATGTTTTAATTACTCTTAGTTGTAACCTCCATTTCTGTCATCCTAGTGTACTTCATGTTTCAGGTAGTTTCCCAGTTTTTGCTCTTTGTCTCTAGTTGATTGTCTCTAGTTAATTGTCCCCAGGTGTTTGTGATTTTGTCTCGTCTTGTCTGAGTATATAAGCCCTGTTCAGTGTCTCAGTCTTTGCAGCCGCATCGTCTGGTATCCCCTGTGTTCCCTGGTCTCTAGTTCATGTAAGTGTTTTTTGCTACTCAGTCAGCCTTATGATTTTTTTATCATCATTAAATACACATTCTTTGTAACTCCTGGCTCCCTGTGAGAGTTCTTGTCTGCATTTGGGTACTGTCCTGCCTGTAAAACCTGACAGTATGCGGCTGCCAACTTTGAACCCAGCAGACAGGGGCTTCCTCTCCAGGCTGTCTGAGGAGGATTTTCAGCAGCTCTGTGTACCTGTCCGGAGGTTTGTGAACTCAGGCTCCTACAACCTATGGGAGAGGTGGGTTGTCACAAACAGACTGCTTGATGTATTTCTCCGTCTCCCTGAACTATGTGGTACACCTGGTATGGGAGGGATCCTGGATGCAGCGCTGGCAGTAGCAGAGTGGTTGGGGCCGCTCGTCCGATCCGGTGCTGTCAGTCCTCCTACACCAACCCGTTTTGAACCCATAGACCCAGATCATACCCATTCAGACACCATAGACTCAGTTTCAGTTTATTTTTCTTCACCTGCCTGTTCTGCTTCACCCTCGCCGTCTGCACGCCGCCGCCATCGACGACAGAGAGGTCCTGCTGACCCAGCCTCAGTCCAAGTGGCTGATTCGCCTGCAGCCGGTCCTGAAGCTCCGGTATCTACAGAGGGTGCAGTTTCCCCTGTTTCCACAGTGTCTCCAACATCCACAGAGGTCATCGTTTCCCCAACGTCTACAGATGGTGCTGTATCTCCAGGACTAGCTCCCATGCCAGCACCCAGACTGGCGCCTGACTCCTTGCCATCGCTGGCCGACAACATCTCGCCGTTCAACGAAGCCGACGACGTCTCGCCGCTTGACGAAGCCGACGGCGTCTCACCGCTCAACGAAGCCGACGACGTCTCGCCGCTCGACGAAGCCGACGACGTCTCGCCACTCGACGAAGCCGACGACGTCTCGGCGGTGGTCTCCTCGCCTGCAAACTCGACGGTGGTCTCCTCGCCTGCAGACTCGACGGTGGTCTCTCGACCTCTACAGAAGGTCCCAACACCGCAGACGCCCCAACCTCTACAGGGGGTCCCAACGCTGCAGACGTCCCGACCTCCACCGAGGGTCCCAGCGCCGCAGACGCCCCGGCCTCTACAGAGGGTCCCAACGCCGCAGACGTCTCGTTGCTCGACGACATCATCTCAAAGCTCGACGTCTTAACGTTCGACGACATCAAGGATGTCTCAACGCTCGACGACATTGAGGATGTCTCGACGACATCAGGGATGTCTCACCGCTCAACGACATCGGAGATGTCTCAATGCTCGACGACATCTGGGATGTCTCAACGCTCGACGACATCGGGGATGTCTCAACGCTCAACGACATTGGGGATGTCTCAACGCTCGACGACATCAGGGATGTCTCAACGCTCGACGACATCGGGGATGTCTCTACGCTCGACGACATCGAGGATGTTTCTACGCTCGACGACATCGGGGATGTTTCTACGCTCGACAACATCAGGGATATCTCTACGCACGACGACATCGGGGATGTCTCTACGCTCGACGACTTCGGGGATGTCTCTACGCTCGATGACATCGGGGATGTCTCTACGCTCGATGACATCGGGATGTCTCAACGCTCTGCGACGACGTCTCAACGCTCGGCGACGACGTCTCAACGCTCTGCGACGACGTCTCAACGCTCGGCGACGACGTCTCAACGCTCGGCGACGACGTCTCAACGCTCGGCGACGACGTCTCAACGCTCGGCGACGACGTCTCAACGCTCGGCGACGACGTCTCAACGCTCGGCGACGACGTCTCAACGCTCGGCGACGACGTCTCAACGCTCGGCGACGACGTCTCAACGCTCGGCGACGACGTCTCAACGCTCGGCGACGACGTCTCAACGCTCGGCGACGACGTCTCAACGCTCGGCGACGACGTCTCAACGCTCGGCGACGACGTCTCAACGCTCGGCGACGACGTCTCAACGCTCGGCGACAAGGTCACAACGCTCGGCGACAACGTCTCAACGCTCGGCGACATCGGGGATGTCTCTATGCTCAACGTCTCAAGGCTCAACGACAACGTCTCAACGTTCGACGACATCGGGGATGTCTCTACGCTCGACGTCTCTATGCTCGACGACGACGTCTCTACGCTCGACGTCATCAAGGACGTCTCTACGCTCGCAGAAGCCGTGTTGCCACCGCCGCCGTCGGCCGTCTCGAGCCCTCCCGGTCCGACCGGCTCCTGCCTGATGGGCGACCTCCCGGTCGACTGCCCGACTGGCTCCTACCTGATGGGCGAGCTCCCGGTCGACCGCCCGACCGGATCCTGCCTGATGGCCGGTCTGCCATCCGCCCTGTCGTTTTTTTTGTTGTGTTTACCCCTTGTCCTTGTGTTGTCCTTGTGTCCCTTGTCTTCCTTGTGCCCTCCTTCCTTGCTGTTTCCTCCCTCCCGCCCCGCCCTGTATTTTTGGGGATGTTTTTTCTTGGACACCTGGGGGTGTCTTAAGGGAGGGGGTACTGTGAGGATGGCACCATCTAGTGGGCATCCTATTGGTCTTGTCTGTTCCCCTTGTGATATTTTATTAGTTTCCCTCCTAATTTAGTCTCCATGTTCAGTCTCCTTGTTTAACCTTCAATAGTTTCCTTTCTAGTTTGGTCTCCATGTTTTAATTACTCTTAGTTGTAACCTCCAGTTCTGTCATCCTAGTGTACTTCATGTTTCAGGTAGTTTCCCAGTTTTTGCTCTTTGTCTCTAGTTGATTGTCTCTAGTTAATTGTCCCCAGGTGTTTGTGATTTTGTCTCGTCTTGTCTGAGTATATAAGCCCTGTTCAGTGTCTCAGTCTTTGCAACCGTATTGTCTGGTATCCCCTGTGTTTCCTGGTCTCTAGTTCATGTAAGTGTTTTTTGCTGCTCAGTCAGCCTTATGATTTTGTTATCATAATTAAATACATATTCTTTGAAACTCCTGGCTCCCTGTGAGAGTTCTTGTCTGCATTTGGGTTCTGTCCTGCCTGTAAAACCTGACACTTAGGCCTCTTGGCGGCAGCCATTCCCTATGTGCCACACGCATTACTGAAAATGCGGCCCATACAAGTATGGCTAAACCAACGAATACAACCCGACCTGCCTAATCAGGCAGAGAAGGTTAGGATAGACCCAGAGTGCCTGGAGACCCTGGAACCCTGGAGAGATTTGTCCATTTTCACGGAAGGGGTCTCATTGGGAAGGGTGTCATCTCGTGTGGTCATCACGACGGACGCCTCAAAAACTGGATGGGGGACGATCTGTAGAAATCAGAATGCCCACGGCCTTTGGAATGAGCGGGAAGCGAGATTACATATCAACTTCCTGGAGTTGTTGGCCGTATTTCTGTCACTAAAATACTTCTTCAACAAAGGTCTGATTGCTGGACAACACATCCTAGTGAAATCAGATAACAGGACCACATTGTCCTTCATCAAAAGAGAGGGAGGGACAAGGTCCCGGGCCCTCCTAGGATTGGCATAGAGGATGCTCACATGGTGTGCTCCAAGAATCTTGTCACTTGTCACAATCTTGTCACAGGGTGACTCATGTCCCCGGTGAACTAAATTAATAATAATAATAATAATGAATTCAATTTATAACGCACTTTTCATTAGTGAAAATCTCAAAGCGCTACACACATTGAATGCTACACACATTCATACACCGGTAGCGGCAGACTACCATGCAAGGTGCTTTCCAGTCCTACCGGGAGCAACTCGGGGTTAAGTGTCTTGCCCAAGGACACAACGACACATGGTGTGGGGAACCGGGATTCGAACCGCCAACCTTCCGATCGGGGGACGACTACCATTACCACTACGCCACGGCCGCCCCACAATTATGAGGCAGACGCCCTGTCAAGAGGACACCTTTTGACCTTTTGGTGTCGGAATGGAGCCTGAATCCACAAATTGTGGGGCAGGTCTGGTCACGATTCGGGAAAGCCTCTGTGGACCTGTTTGCCTGCAGAGCTAGCTCACACTGTGATCTCTACTTTTCCTTGAGGGAAGCAGACGCTCCATTGGGTATGGATGCTCTGGCACATGATTGGCCTGGAGGGGTGCTTTACTATGCCTTTCCACCTGTCCCTCTGATCGGGGCAACATTGGAACGGGTACGTCAGGGAGCTCTCTCCTTAATCCTCATAGCCCCAAGGTGGCCACAGAAGACGTGGTTTCCAGAGCTGATTTCAATGCTATCTGGGATACCATGGCAATTGCCTTCTCACAGGGACCTACTGACTCAGGCGCATGGGCAGCTTCTACACCCACGTCCAGAGTTGTGGCAACTTTCAGCCTGGCCTCTGAAGGGATCTGGCTGAGAGCCTAAGGCTTTGGTTGCTTTGTCCCAAAACAAAGAACAAAGTAAAAAGGACTTGTGAGGTTACCCTGTGCTTGGCTTGGGTTTCTACCTCTACATCGGTCACCCAATTTCTTGTGACATGGTGGGTCCAATTTTTTTCTCCTGTTTTCTCAGGATGTCCCATTGAGAAAAAGGGGATGTCAAGTTTTCACACTAATGGAGCACGCTTAAGCTGTCTCTAGTTGGTGTATACATATATACGCCTAGTGGAAACATCATGTTGGTGTTTCTTACATTTGGCATTTTTTCCTCTTAGCATGTGCCTTCTGCATTCCCTGCAGACGGTAGCTGAGGGATGCCTGTCCTTTAGGACGGATGTTCTCACTTGTACTTTGCTGAGCATTTCAAGGGCGTGAATGGATTACGTTCCCATAGCAAGTATGTTGCACCGAGAGACCAACTGAAAGGGAACTGAAAGTTATGCACCATAACTCATGTTCCCTGAAGGAAGGGAACGAGGTGCAACATAGCTGGCCCTTTCAATGCTGAAAGCTCGGTGAAGTGCAATTTTGGAGAAAGATGGAGGGGCGCAAGCCGCTTAAGTACCCAGAGGGCGGGGCCTCTGGCGCGGCAGTGACGCCCCTAGCCGTAAAGGCGTGAGTATATTCCTTCAGGTAATCGCGCGGGGGCGCAATTCCCATAGCAAGTATGTTGCACCTCGTTCCCTTCCTTCAGGGAACATGAGTTATGGTGCATAACTTTCAGTTAGTCAGTGTGTTTGTGAACTGAAGTAATGTGAGCCTCAGAACTGTAAAGCGGCAACACCGAGTGTTTTTACAACCTCCTACTTGTTTAAAACAAATCACGGGTCCGAGCTTATTTAGCCGTGCTGAGCTTTATGAGGGGAGCAGAGAGAGGTGGAGACATTAATAAATCAGCAGTTTATCATATCGCTAAAGACATCATCAATCCCAGCTGTGTAAGAAGACGGCTAAAGCGTTAGCTATGTTGTTAGCAGCTAAGGACCGTATCTTTAGCGATATGATAAAATGATTTATTAATGCCGCGCTTCCTCTCTGTGTTTCTCTAAAAGCCACACAGCATGGCTAAATGAGCTTTGAACTATTTCAAATAAGAAGACCGGTCTGTCGTCTAGCTGCAGCCAGAGCCATGGAGAGAGAGAATCACACACACTCAGTTAGATGCTACTCATCTCCTCTATGGCCCACCCACACTGCAGAAGCAGGAAAGGAGGGGGAGCTTGGCTGTTTGTGTAGAAGGAAGGGGGCCACCTGGGAGAAAGAGACGGCAGTATTTCCAAGTCTAAAACTATATAGTTTATATTGAGATAGTCTCAACTTATATCGCAATTTTTTTTTATAGAATCAGAATCTGAATAAGCTTTATTGTCATTGCACCGAGGTACAGTGGGAATATGTACGCACAGTCGTCCGAAAGATGGACTAAGTGTACGAAGTTGCAGCTAATTTAATCAGCGCAGCCATCTTATTCTTATCAGAATAATAATCTTAGATATGAAAAAGGGGGAAGAACCATGAGGGTAGATAGTAGTATTACAAAAAAAATATTTCCCATCTTATTTATCTGGACACGATTTGAGACATAAAAAAATGGTAAATGGTAAATGGAGCTTATTTATATAGCACTTTCCAGCCCCCTGTGATGAGCCCCAAAGCGCTTTAAAATACCAGCCATCCACCCATTCATTCATACATTCATACACCGGTAATGGTAGCCTGCCTTGTAAGGCGCTATCCAGACCTACCGGGAGCAACTCGGGGTTAAGTATCTTGCCCAGGGACACATCGACACATGGTAAAAACTCTACCAGCAAGCACAATTAAAAACAGATTACATATGCATTTGAGGTCGAGGTGGTAAGATTTGTCCATGAGCCTTTTTCAGATCAGCCACAGTTCTGATGATGTTGTTCAGCCAGCAGTTCTGATGAGCTTGCACAAAAAGTTCTCGGGTTTGGGTGGGGGGTGGATAGTCAGCCCATTTCCAAGGCTCATGGGGAGTCAGATTCAGATAAGCTTGATTGTTGATTTTCTTCAGGCAGACAGATTTTTTTCCTTCAGTCATGAGTCCATATGGACAATACGATTCCAAAATGGCCTAATTGTGGGAATCCATTCCACTGATCAATGCTATGAGTCTTCCCCAAGGTCGAACCCACCATGCTGATGAGTCCCAGAAGCCGCAGGTGGCCTGTAATTCTCATAAATCGCCTAATTTAGCTCGTAAACCAGCTGATTTTGTGAAGTCACGGCATAGATCAAACCTTCACACTGGCTCGGAAGCTTTGCCATAGCCGAAACTGCTGCCACCGCCTTCATCAATTTCTGATAGAACAGAGCCCCTCCGATACCAAAATGCAGAGTCCTCACTATCATAAATCCAATTATGTAAACGTCTTCAACGTCCTCCTGAGACAGGACTGAGAGACACATTACCTGCCACACTCCCCACGAGTCCATGATGTATCCCACAGTGAGCGTCTGAGCTCATCACGTTGGTTCCCCTGGACCTTGTTGTTTTGTTGAAAAAAATATTGTCAATAGAGTTGATCGTCCATGATACCAGATCCATAATCTTAATTTACGTTCAGGAGATGAGTACCCAAGGAGCTTCAGTCACACACAAAGAGCAGAGCAGGGAGAAGGAAGAAAATGGGAGGGGGGGAGCAAAAAAGCTGCCACCTCTTGCAGAGCGAGGAAGGAAAATCTTGATATCTCGATATTTTAAAGATATTGATATATCGCCCAGCCCTAACTGAAATATAACTAAGAATAATGTTGGGGTCGTTGTGGAAGCTATTGGCCAATTATCATGGATTCCTGTTCAAAGAGTGGATAATGATCAGTCGTACTGATTTTGGTTCACCTCAGTTCAAATCTGTGGAATTTAGAGCCAAACGTATTGCAATGGCGTCACTTCTGAATTTGTCACATCACCACGCTCACATCCTGCAGCGAAAACGGTTTTCGCTTTAAAGCAAGTCAGAACAACTTGTTAAATGTCTTCTAACACAGGATCATCTTGATTAGGTCAAGTGTATCAGAGAGGGACCGTTCCAAGTTTAAAAAGTGACTTCCTCTTCTGAGGAGGCAGGGCTTTGATGACATCAGAATATGACCACAGAGATTGTCAGGCATCCACCAGGGATGACTCTTGCCAAGTTTGGTAGACTTTGGTCTTTAACTGTGAAAGTTATAGTATTTGGAAATTGATGGTGTGAAGTGTAACTTTGAGGCCGGGCCATGCCCCTTTAACATATCCGAAAATGCAATCTTTTAATAACTTTTACTCCCTATTGTGTTAAATGCATATTAATCAAGTTTGAAGGCAATCCTTCCAAATCTCTAGGACCAGTTTGTTAAAATTCACAATTAGAAACGTACAAAAATGACCCTTTGACCCAAAATGGCCGACTTCCTGTTAGTTTTGGACCAGGGTAACAAGAGAATTTTTCATAGGTCCTGAGAAGATACAGATGTTCACCAAGTTTTAGAATTATAGTTGAAAAAATGGCTTGGGGTTGTGGTTTTAAAATATTCTAGGGGGCGCTGTGGAGGCTATTGGCCAATTATCATGGATTCCTGTTCCAGGGGTGGATAATGATATTTTGGTGTATCTCGGTTCAAATCTGTGGAATTTAGAGCCAATTATACGGCAAAGGCGTTACGTCTTACTTTGCCACGTTGCGGCGCCCACATGCTCCACCCAAAACTGTCAATGTTGGAAAGCAAGTTACACCAACATGTCTTCGGTCACTGGACACACTATTATGCTGGTTAGATAACAGAGGTCAGATAGGGACCGTTCAACATAAAACTTTACACTTACTGTTGTCAGGGGGTGTGGCTTAAGTGATGTCATGATTTGACCATTCAGTCTTGCAGGGGACTGGATGTGGATCAATCACTGAAGGTTTGATTTATCATAGTTTTCCTGTAAGTGCTATTAGCGTTTTGTTTTTCATGGCGAGATGTCCAATTTTGACATCTGGCCCCACCCCTTCAGCATGCTTCGAAATGAACCGTTTGGATAACTTTGTGTCCCCCATGCCTTATGAAGAAACTGGCCAAGTTTGAAACCGATAGAGCAAAACATGTAGGAGGAGTTTGTTCAGATGCGGAGGTTGTAATCCACCAAAAAGGTGTGAAATGTTGTACGACGTTCCAAAATGGCCGCCTTCCTGTTTATCGTAAAACGTTGATGCCAAAAGGTTTTCTGTGCATCTCGGAGAATTGGGCAAGTGTACCAAATTTCATGTTTCTACAACCAACTAAGGCTAAGGCGGTGTGTATTTTGAAAATTTCCAGGTGGCTCTCTTGAGCCGTTTCTGTCGAGATTTTTGCGACACCCCCTGAAATACGTAATTTTTCACCGGTCCTGATGCGTCCGCATATTTGGTGAGTTTTGGGATATGTAAAGGTCCCAAAAGGCCAATTCATTTGGTGGAAAAAATTGCAGGTCAGGCCTGAACAGAGCAATTACAATAGGCCTTCGCAGGTTGCTCGAGCCTAAAAAATTGCAGGTCGGGCCTGAACAGAGCGATTACAATAGGCCTTCACAGCACTTTGCTGCTCGGGCCTAAATTACAATAGGCCTTCCTAGCGCTTTGCTGCTCGGGCCTAAAAACACCTCACGCAAACAAGCACATAGTGACGTAGACATTCCGCATAGGGGGGAGATGCAGAGAGCGGTGAGCAATGTCCATGGACGCTCTCAAGGGCACTGTAAGAGTTCTGATAAGGATGGAATAATCAGCCAGCTCCCTCCAGTTAGATCCATAAACATTCTTGAGGGATGTTGGAGAATGGCCAAGGTCAACACTAATGAGAATCCAAGAGTCCTGAATTGATGACAGATTGTTTATTCAGCTGGTTCCATCTGGTTGTCAGTGGACTTACCCAATGGGAGGGGGTGTGAGCGTCAGATTACGTCCTCCAGGTAATTCAAATAAAGTGGCCTTCAAGGCCAGCCAAGGGAGCCAAATTCAGATAAACACACAATTGTTTTGCGGACAGGCAGAACATAATGACATCTACCTTGAGTCTGTGTTGGTCCAAAACGGTTCTGAAATGTCCAAATTACGTGGCCACACCTATAAAACGTGCCTGAGCAAAAATCCCAGAGATCTGATCCATTCTGCCCAAGGCAATTGAGTCTGGGTACTCGAGCACGAACCAAGCCATCACAAAGGCAAGCAGCATGATCGGGTCCCAATTTGCTGCAGACGACTTCCTTGATTGCAGATAAAATCAGCCGAATCCAAAAAGCAGGAACCAGTTATCATAAATCCAATTAAATATGCGTCTTTAAAATCCACAGATGGCAGCAAAGATAGACATATCATCAAGTCGATGAGATGTCCAGCTGCGTGCGTACCAATAGAGCAAATTGGCTTGCCTAAAGCCTGTCTTCTCTTTGAAGAAATGTTATCAATTGTGTTGAAGGACCAACTGGCCAAATAAGTCCATAATTATGGTATGGAAGATATGCAAGAGAGGCTCAGAAGCAGTTTCACAGACGGACAGAGCAGCAAAGCAAAGCAGAAAGGGAGGGGAATAGCGTCCGGCCTCGGCAGGAGCAAGTGCTGAAGTCGTGAAGTGAATATGTTTATTGTTTTGTAATAATTCACATTAGGGACAAAGAAGGACCCACAGAGCTCTGGTCAACTTAAATATGATTGAGTTGTATATGGTCTGGATAAATACATTGAATAAAATGTAGCAAACTGTACCAAACTAATAATAAAGTAAACTGCAGCACCTGCAACATTATCTTGTATTAATCAGAAACTTGTTGAGATCTATGAGGAAAACTTTAACTTGTTTTTATTGAATTTGACCTTGAGCTGTTGAAATGGGGAAAAAATATAGGAGTGGTTTTTATTGACCATGAAGTAGGAAATCAGTAAAATAATAAATATCAATAAACTCAGTTTGTGTATATTGTATACCTTGTAATCCATATTTTTAAATGAAAAAATGCCTGAGAAAAAGGTTTTAATAATTAAGTTTACTTTTTTATTGAACTCCGAGCTGTTTTCCTGTCTCACTTCTCCGTCTGCTTCAGTTCTTGTCTAAACGCACTCAGGCCAGAGACGACATCGCGACTGAGGCCTACGAGGAGGAGCTGGACATGGGGAGGTCTGGTTCTTACTTCAACAACAGCATCACGTCGGCCTGGAGCGAGCACAGCCTGGACCCAGAGGACATACGGGTAAAACATTTTTAACAATTACAAATTCAGTCGATTCTCCAAAACTGCTTTAGGCCCTGTTTACACGGACACCGTGTGGGGGAAACGGATGTTTTGGGTATGTTAATTAGGTGAAAAGTTTTGCGTTGACACGGTCGAATTCTGTGGATACGACTCTCTCCCCCTCCACCCCCCGTCCTCATGATTTCACTGTAGTTACCATGCTGGGCCGTTAGATGGCGCTGTGATTTTTGGAACCTTCACTACTGCGCATGCGCTGCCTGAGGTAAACAGAGCAGCTGCCTCGTCTGTTTTCCTCTCTGGCTAAAATCAGCTAACTACAAGTTGTTGTCAACAAGTTAACAACAAGTTAAAGCTGGAATTTGGATAAGAGTCAACAGATTTGACACCAAGCGGGACTCTCTTCATCTACCAAGCTCCACACCAGACAGACGCTGAGTGGACTGTGGACCAGAACCGGACATTACTCTGTGATAAACAGCTGACTTACAGCAGGTAAATCAACGTTCTTAATATAATGTTTGCTCTTGTTTACTTTGATCACACAACAACTGAGTTTTTATTTATTTATTTATTTATTTCTGCCAGGTGGAGAAGCTGTCGTTCCAACAGGCTGATGGTTCGGCGGTTCTGATGGGTCCAGATGAACACACAGCAAGAGTCCAGTTCATTAACGTAGTTACAGTTCGGTTCACGTGTTTTAATAGTGTGTTCAGTTTAATTCTCAGTGTTTGTGTTGTAAACTTTGTGGTGCTGAATAAATAAATAAATAAAAAATAAACCTGGTGTCTTCATTTTCACAGCACGTTACGCACTGTTTAAAAAATGTAACGAGTCCAGATAGATACTGTACAGTTCAGATAAATTTAAACATCTCCCACGCCAACATAAATACTGTTTATTATTGTTAAACTGTTATATTGAGCAGCGTGACACGTGAAATGTCAGCCTGCCCCGCGCGTGCGGGCTGCGCGCATGTGGTTGACACAAAAGATCAGCAGGAGATGTTTACATTATCAGCGGGGGTGCAGCGAAAAAGTTCCACTTTGGGAGCAGGCTCAGAAAACTATCGGTGTCATAGAGGGGGGCCAGCGGTGTCGTGTAGGCGATAAGCAAAGTCGCAAAGAGAAAGTAGCGGTTACACTCAAAATACGCGCCGTGTAAACTGGCCCTAAGGTGTGGGGAGCAGTACTTTTCATTCATTCAACCTTTATTTAGACAGGTTAATCCCATTGAGCCTCAAGGACTCATTTACAAGAGAGACCTGTACTATGTACTATGTTAATGTATAATGGAGGTGGGATGCTGTTGACCTCAACCAGTGATGTAAATGTGAGCTTGAAGGAATACATCAATAGCCTTCTCAAGCCCACTAGCATATCTTTAATGTAGGAAGCTAAGTTAAAGGACTTTGAGGTGGGTTTGTCTATAACCAGGGTGAAGTTGCTGAGGTAGTTTAAACGGTCTCTGGTGGTAGGGCTCAGGGCATGGACAACATCTGCCCTGAAATTCTAGAGATGCTGCTATGCTGTGTTGGGGTAGTACTTGAGTATGGAACTGGGGTCTGCTGCTACAGACCACTCAGGCTGTACAAAGTATACAAATGTGCAAGAGTCTGGTTTGCATTTCCAACAGTAAGTCAAAACGTTTTATGGTGAGAGCTGGACTCTGCCAGGTCTGCTTGTCAATAATTTCATTCAAACCTTTTAGGAATATATATATTTTTTAAATACAGCCATAGGATGAGAAGGGTATGATTTGGTTGACACATTATTTAGCCTCTGCTATTTTTAGATGGTGATGTCCTGTTGGTGTCACTTTAGGTCAGCACCTTCAAGTGTAAAGCCATGGCTCTCAGTCAGAAAATAGTAGACAGAACTCTTCAGGTTGAAAGTGCAATGCTGTTTTAAGTGGAGGAGTTATGTATCTTGGGGTTTTGTTCATGAGTGTGAGGAACAACTTCTACCCTGTTAGACACTTTTTTTCCATTTACCCTTTCTTTATACAGGTGTTCTCACTGAGTCACGAGAACTCATTTTCAAGAGAGGCCTCTTTTAGGGAGCAGATGGTAGGGGTTAAGGGCCTTGCTCAGGGGCCCGGAGTTGAGCGAATGAGGGTGGAGGCAGGTGTGGGCGTTTCACCTTTTCCGCCCACATTTTGATGTTGTCGGTACCGGGGATTGAACCGGCGAGCTTTCGATCACAGGCCCACTGTCTCTAACCACTGCACCACCACTCCCCCTCATAAATCCCTAACCAGAATAATCACTGTAAGGAGAAAAAAAAATCATTGCAATGCCACTTTGTGATATGTGACTTCCGGCAGTTGGTCGGGGAGAGTTTGTGATATGTGACTTCCGACAGTTGGTTGGGGAGAGTATGCTTAAAAATACACTCTGCTCTACTCAGAGAGAATTTAACAACTTTAAACACTTTATACAATTCACAGTTACTGTTTTTTCTGTTCCTTAAACTTTTTGTTAGTGTTCATATGCTGATAGTTTGTTGGTTTTATGCGTTTTTGAGCTACGTGACCCGACAGTGTTGTGCTAACGCTGTGCTATTGCAGACTCAACTCACACAAATCTATGATGATGATCAATCAGGCGAGTTGCCCTTGTTTTAAACAGTGTTTCTCTCTTTGTTATAAAGCTTCCTTGCTGGTTTTCATTTTGTGCTTTATTCTAGGTGTTTATGAGTTATGTGAATTTGCTACTGTAAGGCTTCTGTAGTGGTGTGCTAAGCTAAGCTAACTGGATAGGTTCAGAATGATTCAGATTCAACTCATAAAGCTGATATCAGCAAGTTGCACTTGTTTTTAACACTGATTTTTTTCTTCTTCTGCCCCTTGTTGAGTTTTGCTGTATTCTATTTGTTTTGAGAGTGGTGGGAGCCAGTCTTGTGGTGCTACATCGTGCTGGGCTATTGTGCTGGGGCTATTGTGCTGGGGCTGTCAAGCTGCTGACTTCAACACACCCAAAAGCTGAGACTGTATCACCACTACTTTTTTACTGCGGGGAGGCAGGGCACATCATCGCCAACTGTCCGGTAAAAGGGGTCGCTCAGTAGACGAGAGGAGATGTCTATTGAGCCAAGCCTGTACTAAAGAACCCTCATCACCATTCATTATGTCAGTTCATCTCATTACACCGGATAAGTCCCGGTCTACGGTAAAGGTGTTCATTGACTCAGGTGCTGACACCAAGTTTATCGATTACGATTTTGCTAAGTCTATAGGAATAAAACTTTTAAAATCATCTCACAAACTCTCTGTTGTGGCTCTTGATGGCCATCCTCTGGATTCCTCCTCGTTGGTGATTGAACCTGTAATATTGCAGTCTTGGGGCAACCACAAAGAACATTACCTTTTTGGTTATTAAATCTCCCCAGGTTCCTATTGGATTAGGAGCTACATGGTTAGTAAAGCACAACCTACACCTTGACTGGAGGAGGAAGGAGATTTTGGGGTGGTCAGAGGAGTGCTTAACCACATGCTTATTTGACGCGGTGGCACCTGTTGAAGCTGCTACTCATAACGAGAGCTACTATTCGGATATTTCCAAGGTCCCTAAGGAGTACCATGATTTAAAAGAGGTGTTCAACAAAACTAAAGCTACTTCATTGCTTCCACACCGCCCATATGACTGTGCTATTGATCTGCTTCCAGGCTCCACTCCTACTAGAGGAGCTACTCTCTTTCTGCTTCCGAACAGCTGTAATAAAGGAATACATCCAGGACTTGTTATGGTCTGGCATCATACGACCATCTGCCTCACCTGCTGGTGCAGGTTTTTTCTTTGTTAAGAAGAAAGATGGCTCACTCCGCTCCTGCATAGGCTTTAGGGGTCTTAATAAGATCACAGTTAAAAATAAATATCCTCTACCACTCATGTCTTCCACTTTTGACTCTCTTCAAGGAGCCAGCATATTCACTAAATTAGATATCCGTAATGCTTACCATCTGGTCCGTATCCATGAAGGAGATTAGTGAAAGACAGCCTTTAACACCCCCACTGGTCATTACGAGTATTTGGTCATGCCGTTTGGGTTGGCCAATGCATTGGCTGTCTTCCAAACCTTAGTAAACACTGTATTGAGAGACATGGTTAACAAGTTTATATATCTTGATGGCATCCTCATTTTTTCCAAGGACTTAGATTCTCACTGTAAGCAGGTGAGATCTGTACTCACCAGGCTCCTTCAAAATGACCTCTTTGTCAAGGCTGAGAAATGTTTCACGTGTCTACCACATATTTCCTTGGGTTTATTGTTTCTCCAAATAAGATGAAGATGGATTCCAGTAAGGTCTCTGCTGTGATGG
Source organism: Garcialebias charrua (assembly GCA_038048925.1). Taxonomy (NCBI): domain Eukaryota; kingdom Metazoa; phylum Chordata; class Actinopteri; order Cyprinodontiformes; family Rivulidae; genus Garcialebias; species Garcialebias charrua. The sequence goes on along the minus strand of JBBPBX010001770.1, from coordinate 9,161 downwards.
ATTGGCCCACCCCTAAGGATCGCAAACAGCTTCAGCGATTCTTGGGGTTTGCCAATTTTTACAGACACTTCATTAAAGGCTATAGCCAGAAAGCTAAGCCCCTTCATGAACTCACCTCTACTAAGACTCGTTTTCATTGGTCCGCTGTAGCAGAGACTGCTTTTACGTTTTATATTTTTCTTAGTTCATATCTTAGATGTTATTACTGTTCTTCTCTTACATTTTATTGTTGAATGTAACTGGGACCCTGTGTACATAATCTCATTTCATCACATGTACCACATGTGGTGCAAATTACAATAAAGATTCTCTGATTCTGACTCTGACTTTTAATTTTACAGAACACCATGGACTTTGTGGATAAGGTGAGGGATGTCATCATGGAGACTGCTGAAACAATGGTCTCTTTTGATGTCACATCACTCTTTAGGTCAGGGGTCACCAACCTTTTTCGAAACTGAGAGCTACTTCGTGGGTACGGAGTCATACAAAGGGCACCAGTTTGATAAACTCTTTGGAAATAAAGCGTAAATTGAAAAAAAATTATATTAAACACATTTTTAAGAACATATTTTTAAGATAGATATTTTAAAATACCGGTACAGTATATATAAATACAAAAAAACAATAACAACTGAATAAAATGAAATTTTAAATGCAGCTTAGTAGTGAGTTGTACTATTTTTAGAACAGGTCTGCGGGCACCTCAAATGGTCCTTGGGGGCACCCAGATGCCCGCGGGCACCGTGTTAGTGTCCCCTACTTTAGGTGCATTCCTGTTGATGAGGCAGTAGAGGTGGTCTGTTTAAGGTTAAAATCAGAGACCACTCTGAGCAGTAGGACCATGCTTTCCACAGAACAACTGTGTCAACTCTTGAAACTGTGCCTGCAGTCAACCTACTTCACATATGGGGAGCAATATTATAGGCAGAAACATGGGTGTGCTATGGGGTCTCCAGTTTCTCCTATTGTTGCCAACCTGTACATGGAGGAGGTAGAAAAGAGAGCCTTGACGTCCTTTTCAGGGAGACCACCAAGTCATTGGTTCAGGTATGTTGACGACACCTGGGTTAAAATTAAATCTCAGGAAGTCCAACATTTCACTGATCACATCAACTCTGCGGATAAATATCTCAAGTTCACACGAGAAGATATAAGAAATGGCAGGTTGGCTTTCTTGGACTGTGAGGTCTCAGTTTCTGATAGAGGATATTTGCAGACTGAGGTGTACTACAAACCTACCCACACAGACCAGTATTTGCAGTTTGACTCCCATCATTCTTTGGAGCACAAGTTAAGAGTCATCAGGACTCTGTATCACAGAGCAGACAGCGTCCTCACTAATTCAGGAGCCAGACAGAAGGAGAAATCACACACAAAACAGGCTCTAGAGCAATGTGGGTATCCTAACTGGGCCTTCCTGAAAGCAGAGAAGAAACCCAAACAGGACTCCAGCCAGCCATCAGGTGAAAAGAAGGAACCCAGACTGAGACCAGTGGCCATTCTATATGTTGCGGGAGTTTCAGAGAAACAGACGTTTTTTTTTCTAAACACAACGTCCCAGTGGCTTTTAAACCACAAAATACATTATAGCAAAGACTGGTTTATCCCAAAGATCCAGTACCCCGTAACAAAGTAATATTGTGTATGCTGTTCAATGTAAGGAGGGCTGTGATATGTCCTATATTGGGGAAACTAAACAGCCACTGGCCAAAAGGATGGCCCAGCACAGAAGATCAACATCATCAGGCCAGGACTCTGCGGTCTACACTCATCTCCAGGCCAGCGGTCACTCTTTCAGGGATGAAGATGTTCACATCCTTGATAGAGAGGAACAATGGTTTGAGAGAGGAGTAAAGGAGGCCATCTTTGTGAAAAGAAACCATCCATCATTAAACAGAGGTGGAGGCCTCCATGTTCAACTGTCCCCCTCTTACAATGCTGTTATTGCTAGTATCACTCAGCCCTCTGTGAATAGCAAACAACCATCAGGGTGCTAACGATCCATCGTTAGGCTGATGGTCCTCCTTGATCATGTGAGCAGCTGGTTTCAGCTGTCATCAGCAAACTGGTTGATCCACTGTGAGAGGGTGCTATTTATAAGACTGAGCTGAATACAGCTCCTCAGACTGAAGAAGTCTTTTGGAGGAAAGATGAAACGTTTCTACACTTTTTTTTGTTTTGTTTTGTTTTATTTTTTGAATGTCCAGACGCCTGACTTAACTTTTTTTTTTTTTTTTGATTTTTCTACCTGGATTATTGAGCATGCATCAGGATACTCTGACAACCATGTGACCACAGCTCAAGGCAGCTACCTCAATTGATGCACAAATCATGGCCCACTTGGACCCAATGTCCCACTGCTTCAGCTGGGATACGGTTAAAGTTTTCCTGGAGGTGTAAGTTGAAGATCTTCCTGATGGGTTCTTCTGCCAGGCATTCCCAACAAACCCTCACTAAACATTTGGGTCTACCGTATCTGTCTGGCATCTTCCACCGCCATCTGACCCGACTCACTAACAGGTGGTGATCCGTTGACAGCTTAGATCCTCGCTTCATCCGTGTTTCCCAAACAAATGGCCGCAAATTAGATGACACAACTACAAAGTCAAACATAGATCTATGCTCTAGGGCAGGGCTATTCAACTAAATTGCTCAGGGGACTACAGTTGCTGAAAGCCAAGAGCTCAGGGGACAGATATTCAACAATTATTGTCATTAAGTATGTTTGTTTTATGGTGTAAAATCTAGTTTTATTTTATAACAAACCCATTTGTGGGCCGATCTGAGTTCACCCATGGGCCTGATTTGGCCCCCGGACCTCCATTTGAATAGCTCTGATCTAGGGCATCCTGGTACCAAGTGCACTTATGGGCACCCTTGTGTGTTTGAACATGGTGTTCATGATGTACAAGCTATGACTAGCACAGTCCAACAACAGGACTCCACTCATGTTCTGATCAGAGAGGCTGTTCTTCCCAATCACACTCCTCCAGGTCACACGGCCCACGTGGGCACTGAAATGTGTGAAGCATTGTGGGGTTGCCATGGTTGTAATGTGGCACGAAGGACTTGGACAATATTGAAATGTGGCAGACTAGGGTGGTGGTTCCCTTTTTAAAAAAAAAAGGGGGGGGGGCAGAATGTGTGTTCTAATATCTGTGACTTCACACTTCTTATTTTCCCTGGGAAAATTGAATAGAATAGAATAGAAACAGCCTTTACTACCCCACGGATGGGAAATTCAAGTGTAACAGCAGCAACAGATAAAAAAGGTTCACACAAAAGTTCCTAAATGTTAAGAATAATATGTAAAGAAATAAGATAAACAATATCAATATCAATAATAATGTTTGACATGTATTGGAACATTGGAACATTGGTAAGGATAGACTATTTACAATACAGCAGTATAGGCAGAGTGTGTGTTTTAGCAGAGGTCGGCATGTATTTAATCCTTATTGAGTTTGTTGGGAGCAGTGATGGTTGTAGAGTCTAACAGCTGCTGAGAAGAAGGACCTGCGGTAATGCTCCTTTGTGCATTCAGGATGCAGTGATCTGTCACTGAAGGAGCTCTCCAGTTCAGCAACAGCTTCATGCATGGGGTGGAAGACGTTGTCCAGCAATGATGTTATTTTAGCAAGAGTCCTTCTGTCTCTCATCACCTGCACTGGGTCTAGGGGGCATCCAAGCACAGAGCTGGCCTTCAATATCCCAGATTGTTTGGAGGAATGCTCCAAATGATTGTTCTACCTCAGTTTCAGGAGTATGGTTGCTTTCCTTGTTGTGGAACAGTGGAGCGCCTTCACCTTTGCAGAGTTGCTATGGGATTGCCATGTGAGTTTGACTCTTCAGTCTTCATGGGTTTTGTGAACTTGAAGAAGGCTGATTGTCTTCGTCAAGACATTCTGTGGAGCAAGCTGCAGGAGTTTGATTTTCCAGTGCTGCCTTAAAGGGCTCTCTGATTCTTGTGTAACCAGAGCAGGAGCTGCTTTCATATTCTTGGCACAAAGCCAAGTTCTTTCTTGATGCAGGTTAAACTCCAGCGTTGTTCATTGCTTTCAATCCTGTTTGAAGTGTTAATGGTCCGGATCTCTAAGTACAGTTTTGGACAGGAATGTGCCTGCTTTGGGAACCTCTGGATTGTGTTTCTTCTTCATACAAATTATGTGGGATCTTCAGACCATGATCTTCAGTGTGGAGTGAGTCTGTTTGCATATGGGTGTGAAGCAGCTGGGATGAGTGTTAGCTTAGCTCTATTAAATATAAGCTACATCGCAACTGGAAATACAGGTAGATCAAAGAGCCCTGTCTGGGTTGCAGTGAGACTTTGTTTTGGGTGGAGCAGTTCATCTTTTTTGGTGACTTATTCACAAAAATGGTAGAATGGAGAAGGAGGTGGATCCTTTTACCTGGGCCTCATCCTTAGTAATGAGGGTGTTGCTTTGGTTGTTCATGGAAAATAAAGTATTGAGTCAAAATGTGGTATTTCTACAATCCAAACCTCACCTATGGTCATGAGGTATGAATCATGATGCAGAAGCAACAGAAGCAGCAAAAGTGAGCTTCCTTCACGGGGTGTCCAGATTCAGCCTTAGCGATAGGGTGAGGAGCTCTGTTATCCAGTAGCAGCGTACAGTACATCCACTGCTACTGTGGAAATAAAATGGGTCAATTGAGGTGGTTCAAACATGTGATTAAGATGCCTCCTGGATGCATTCCTTTAGAGGTTTTCCTGGCATGGCCCTTTCTGATGAGGCCCCAGTGCATATCTGGAACTTACTGGGGATTTCCCATCCTCTCTGGTTTAGGAACAGCTTGGGGTCTCAGAGGAAGATCTGGAGAGTGTTGCTTTGGAGAGGGATGTCTGGGTCTCTCTTCTGGACTACTTGCTACATAACTGTTGCCAGCAGTTGCTTATGTGTGGTTCTGTGTGCCACAGCAGGCACACAGAAGACTGTCCACCATATTGTCAGACGATTTTTGCTGATTTTTTTTGACCCATTGAACTCAAACGCCTTTTAAGATTAAATACAAATCCATGATGTTTGCAATTGCATTCCCAAGTGTTCTGAGATTACTAGGCAAGCTGTGAAGTAGCTGTGTGTTCAGTAGTACCACTTGGCTTAAAGCCAGACTTTATGAATATATTAATGAGGGTGTGCAGAAAAGCTTGTAGCTCTATATTTTCTTCAACATTTTTCAGCTAAATGGAAAGCTGACATAGCTTCCAATGTGCTGAGTAAGTTCTTTAATCCTCGAAACCATTACAAACCCACTTACAGTTTAAGAGCGTAAGGAAAACTTAATGGCTAAAACGAAAGCTTAATTTCCAGTTTGTTGAAAAGCCTGCATCACTGCATCATGAACCAAAGCCTCGTTGGAAACAACATGCTGCTTCCTGCCCAGCCGAGTGGCTGAGTGACTGATTAAGTGACCTGTCGGGGCGTTAAATCCCAGAAATCCTGCTGCTATGAGTGACGTGTTGACAATACCATAAATGAAATGCAGCGTTTTCCTGCCAGCAAGCCACTCGGGCAACGCTTGGCCTTTTCTCAGGGATTTGCATGGCGCAAGTCGAATATCACTCACTCTGCAAAAAACAGTTTCAATTAAAGGAGAATGGGCAAATGGAGAACATTGCAACCCCCAACCCCTGTATTTTCTTTCTTTGTTGTCCTTCTTGCTCCATAACAGCAGCACCATGGGACCTGGTTGTGTTATTACTGTAGCAACCTGCTGCCTCAGACAGTGGTTGTGCTAAGCTTTATGTATTAATATGTGTTCATGTACAAAAAATAAATAAATAAATGTTTTTTCCACACAGCAGATCCCAATTTGTGTGTTTTTGTGTATTTATCTTATACTGTCTTTGGTGTGCACAGTGACCATTTAAATTATAATTTTAGTTTCTCACAACACCACCCAGCCTGACTGTATTTTGTATTTGCACAAGTCTGTTCACTGCTGAGCTCTTTTTGTATGAGCTTCTGTACAAAGAGCTCAATAGATGTGCTGCTGCAGGCTTACTGTAATTGTTCCAGTTATGGTTAATTAGCTTCTTTGCACAGAAGATTTAATCTCAGATCGATATTAAAAAAAGACCTGACCCACTGGCGACTTAGTAAAACAGAAAAGTAACACACACAATAATGAGTGTATGTAGCACCTGTTTCTATCTATAATCCATCTTTTTACAATTTAAATTAGCATACTTGTTAAAATATACAAGATTATCTTTGAGAATACAGGGAGCTTCTACGGGATTTTTAACTATTTGTTGTCATGATGTTTTTTTTTCTGTACTCACCTTTGTAGTGTTTTTAGGGACTTTGTGTTAATTTCTGTCTGTTTTCTCTTGTCTGTCAGTTGATTATTACTCTCAGGAGTTTTCTCTTGTGTTCATTAGTCTCCAGCATTTAAAAAGCCTTTCAGTGTCACTTGTGGAATACTTATGTAAATATAATAAAAATAAGCACACACACAGAGTTAAAATCATTATCACCCTGTCGCAGGCGATAAACGTTAGTGTTTTGTTGAAAAAGTAGACAGTTTCTATCTTAACAAGATATTTCCATCACAGGAATGTGTTGTTGCACCAGATGTTACATTCTGTCCACGCTGCTGTTCAAGGACTGCTGACATGTGCTACTGGAAATCTATAGGAGTGCTGTTGTTGAAGCAGATGAAGTCAAATGTGTGATCCTGCATCCTTTGAGCTCATGGCTGAGTTTAGATTCAGACTCCTTTGATCTTTGCTGGATTTGTTTCCAACTTTTATTGATTTTTTTTACAAATCCTGTTTCACCAATTTCAACATTCTTGTGTTTTGTTTTCTACATCTCCATTTTCTTCCTCTTCTACCTCTTTGCTTGTTGCACTTTTATTATCTTTATCCAGCTTTAGAAGAAATCCTAATTTCAGTGTTGAAATTGGCTTTTCTACCTTCAGGTCGCCCCTCGGTCATAAGGGGGATGATATTCCATAAACTCTAGGATGGTTCCTGATTTTGTTTTTTTGGCTCCTTCTGCAGCGATAAACTTGTACATCGGATTTAACACACGTTATACTTTAGTTGTCCTTCATGGCACAACTGGGACTTTTAATCCCAGCCCCAGGATTATGAGAGCACAGCATTGACCACCAAGCTATCATGGCCCAAATATAGTAGGGATAAAATACAGTAATTATAGTAAGTTGTTTGAGCTCAGTTTGGATATAAATGGTTTCAAAGTTTTATGTTTTATTATACGAACTTGTCTTGCCAGAGCTTGAAGGTAATATAATTATGCACATTTTAAAACAACAAAAACGTAACAAAAGTTGTATTCCTAAAAACATTCAGTCCCCCTGATGTAGTTTAGACTCAGCCAAATACAGTACAAGAAAATAAACTGGTTCTGTTCTAATCCAATTACATATACAGTAATCTGATTCAGTTCATCACAACCTAACCCAGATGATTATAGTTCAGTTTAGCACAAACCACAAATCATTTCAATCAATAATTCAGTTTATTGTAAAATTATACCATTATGTGAATATATTGTATATATTATAATATATTATTGTCAAGGGAATGTGTATTATTTGTACTCACCACGCTTGATCTGTTTTACTTTATTAACATAGATTATAGATTTCATAACCTTTCAGCTCTTTTATTCTTATTGTGAATGATATGAAAATGTTCCATGATATTTATGTAATAATCAGTTTTCATGTGACCAGTCAGTAAAAGGGACAGCAAAAGATAACTCGAATTATCCTCAAGGGTTGGTTGATATTAGGGATAGGGCCGATCCGATCCAGTATCTGTATCCGATACCAGCATAATTTAAGTATCGGATATCAGATCCAACCTGCCGATATTTCCGATCTAGTTTCAAAGAGCACTTGTTTTCCATCACATTCTGTGACTGCTGTCTTAACATTGTGTGAGTTAAACCCAATGAAGACACTCTTAAGCCTTACAACAGGAAACTCAATAACTAACAGCACACAATAGGCAAGTCTATACCACACACATGTCCTTCTCACTCATGGTTCAGCTGGAAAAACTAAAAAAACGCTAAGCATGATGGGAAAGACAACAAAATCCACTCCCCTTAACCACTAAGGGGGTGGATTTTGTTGTCTTTCCCATAATGCTTAGCTTTTTTGTTTTGTTTTCTAGCTCCACCTAAAACTGTAGTAACGTTTTGTCTTTCGTCCGAAAGACTTCCTCAGTCTGAGATACTGTATTCAGCTCAGTCTCATAAATAGCACCCTCTCACAGTGGATCAACCAGTTTGCTGATGACAGCCAAAACCAGCAGCTGGTTTCGGCTGTTTTTTGCTTTTTTTTTTGCAATTTTTTTCTTTCTTTTTTTTAATGTCCAGAGAACCAGACTTAGCTTTTTTAGATAGTTTTTCTACATTTTTTGATTAGATGTTTCTAATTTTAGAGATATTACGCAGGTGGAAGAAGGCAATTCTAGTAACATTTTTAATGTGAGGGCTAAAATACATGTCCTGATAAAAGAAAAACACTGATTATTAACATTAGAGCTGGATGCCAGCTTAATGCCATTCAAGGAGGGTGAAAAACTGAAAAATGTATTCCTAAAATGCTCAGGTCCTTGTCTATATTCAAATGTAAGGGTCATCCAGATTTTATGTCTTTAAGACATGCTTGTAAGTAAATGAACAGATTTATTGTCTTTCATGAACAAATAACTATCATCAGCATAACAATGAAAATTTATCCCATGTTGTTTAATAACATTGGCTAATGGAAGCATATATAAAGTAAAGAGTATTGGTCCAAGTACAGAGCCCTGAGGAACTCCCTGACTAACTTTGGTGTATGATGAAGATTCATTATTTACATTTACAAACTGGAATCTATCCACATAGATACATCACATTCAGGAAATCCATTTCATAGTTTGCAGCCAGCTACAATGCGCAGTGGCACTGTAGCTAACATCTAGCCAACTTTTCATCATAACAAGTCTGCTGTGTGGAAGTATTTTACACTAAACACCGCAAGACTGCAACGTGCAATGTCCGCAGAGCCATAGCACCATATTAAACTGCGGTCAAGTTAGTTTTACGTTGGACATTCGAGCTCCGGGGCTTTAGCGGGACACCACTCTCGCTGAACTGAAACACAGGCAT
>JBBPBX010001769.1:57475-91047 GCA_038048925.1 Garcialebias charrua | reverse complement strand
TATATATATTTATATATATATATATATATATATATATATATATATATATATATATATATATATATACAGGTAGTCCCCGACTTACGAGCGAGTTCCGTTCCTGCGAGTTGCTCGTAACACGAAAATTCGTAAGTTGGAACACGAAGCACGTGTTCTCGTAAGTCCGGATTTTCGCTCGTAAGTTGGAACATTTATGCTAGCGCTACTACGAACACTCGTTTTTCATCAAAAACGTTCATATTAGTTCATAAACATGGTCGGAAACGTGTTTCCAAACGGTTAGCTAACACACTTTCATCTAAAAACACAAAAAAGTGCTGTATTTTTTACAAATTTACTTCTCTTTCGCCAGCTCGTAAGTCCGGACGCTCGTAGGTCAGAGCGCTTGTAAGTCGGGGACTACCTGTATATATATATATATAATTCTTGGTAGGTCACAAACTGAGAAAAAAACGTGTTCAATTTGGCAGAGAACTAGCCTGGCCCTCGCCTTCCTACACAGCTCCGCTCAATTCTATTTTACGAAGCAAAGTGAAGGACAAGGGTCTGGTTTTAACCAGGCTAGCAGAGAACCCTCATGATGATCAATGAGGAGGAGGGTCAGATAGGAAACGACACAATAATATACTGTCGCTCTAAAATTGTCATAATTTGACCCCCAATCTGATGTATGTGCTGAATAAGCACTCTTCCTTAGTGGGGAGTGGGTGTGACATATTGTACAGTTTAATTTTTCAATGTAGATAATATATATGGAAAGTAGTAAGTAGTTAGGGTTTAATTAAGGCAGATGGTCTTCTGGAAGTTTTGTGTATTTAGTGGAGGGGACTTACTCAGGTTATAGGTGTTCAGACTTGAAGAGGAAGGTAAGATTCCAGGAAGGTGAGTATTGATTCACAGGTACCGGTAGATATGAGAGTGGCAGGTTGGACCAGGATGAAGAGGTTAGTATCTTTCCAGTTGTATGTCTGTATGAAGAAGTTTGGTTTGTGGTGAAGGTCCAAAACAAATTCAGACTGGAGGACAAAGGCACATCTCAAGCTTGAAGAGCACAAGGACCAGATTCACTCACTGATGATACCTGGGTGGGCGGCACGGTGACACAGTTGGTAGAGCTGTTGCCTCTCAGCAAGGTCAATCGATCAAATCCCAACCGGGGACCTTTTTGGTTGAAACGTGTATGTTCTCTTGCGCATGTGTGAGATTTATCTGGGTACTCTGGTTTCCTCCCACAGACTAAAAACATGTATGTTCAACTGATTGGTAACTCTTAATTGTCCCTATGGTTGTTCATCTCCATGTGTCCCTGTGATGGATTTGTGACCTGTCCAGGGTGTACCCCACCTCTTGCACAGTGACTGCTGGATATGAGCACACTCGCAACACAGAAAGGAAGAAGCGGGTAAAAATAATGGATGGATGAATGGATAGATAGATGATATCTGGGTGTTCACGTGATTAAGTGAGTTGATGTTTTTGGTGCACAGCAATGCAAAACCCATTGTTTATTTTGGCTTTTTAAAAACTATTGATCATGTAGACCCCAAAACTTTTGCAGATACAGTATATGATGATTATCATATCTCTGGCAACACTGGGAAGGAATAATTGCAGCTTTTGTGCAGTTAAATGATGTGCATCAACTCTGTTGTAGCAACTTTCAAAGAGAGCTCTTTCACACCAAGAGAGCCCCTGAGGTCAGTCCTGTTCTAGAATCAATTGCATGTTCAAAAACTGATCTACTTGCACAGTGCGTACCTGGGACATAGTTGTGTTCCAAGTACAGTATGAAATTAAATACCAGGTCCAAACTATACCGAGCCGTATTATATATTACCGTATTATATATTATAATATATTACTGTATATTACGTATTATATATTATAAATCCAATGTGAATGTTTTGTTTGTACAAACTGTTCATTTGTAACGATTCGTTTGGGGAAATGTGGTCAATTTGTCCTCCAATAGTCACAAGAGAACCTTTTGAGGTCGGTGGACATAATGTTCTAAACTCAAACACATGTTCAGAAATTGTTCTACTGGCATGACACGTAGGCTACCTGGTTTGAACCCACTATACCCAGCTGCATTATGTATTAGCTATTAAATTGCCTGCAACATTAAATGCTTGTAATAAATATAAAGGCATTTTTGGAAAGATAACATTAATATTGTATTGCAAAAATAATTTCATGCCACTGAGATGAACATTTGAGATGTACAGTAACAGGAAGTGATGACAAGGGGAATGCATGCATAAACAAAGCATTGCTACAACAGCTAACAAATTACATTCACTTGTCTGTACATTATAGTACGTTTTCTTGTTGACTGATATTTAAATGTGTTCTTCTCTGTTTTGCTCCATTTGATTTATTTTTCGTCTGTTTCATGTGTGATGTAGACAATGTTTGCCGCCTGTGAACTGGGGGTGTTTGACGTGCTGTTGGCTGCAGAGCGCCCCCTCTCAGCAGAGGAGCTCAGTGAGGCACTGCGTGCCAGTCTGGATGGCACCAAGAGGTTGCTGGCTACATGTGCAGTCTTGCAGCTGCTCAATACACATCAGGACAATGGACAAGGTCAGAACACAAAGAAAGATTGATGAAAACTAATTATGGAGAGTTTTTTTTTTTAAATTTTATTTACGTTTTTCAATTTAAAATAACTTTTGTTTGGTTTCATTGCATGCAAACGTCCACTTTACACATGTTGTCCGCCTGTCTATCATACACATAAAAGGTCAAATTCATGTTTCTGTTCATTCACTTCTTGTTTCTCCATCTTCCTCCTCCTGCTTTAGTTTTATACAGTAACACGGAGGAGGCTCAGGTCTTTCTTACTCGTTCCAGCCCTTTGTCCCTCAGCCTTTTCATCCAATACTTCTCCAGAACCATCTACGTCTACTGTCAGTATATCACTAATGCTGTCAGGTCAGAACACTCAGCACAAACATGAGTTTGAACATTCATGCTACAGTACCGTAAGTTGGCTGTAGTAAACATCTGTTTCCAAAAGCGAGGAGAACACAGGGTGACCTAGATAAGAGTGGAGGAAGGTGTACACATCTACACTACAATCTGTGTAGAAGAGGACACCTGAGGAAGATTGTGGACTGGTTGTGGCAGGGAAGAGTGTGACCAGAGAGCATTGGATTGTGGTGTGTAGGGTGACTGTTGTGGAAAAGAAGAGAGTGAGACAGAGACTGGTGAGACAGAGGGATCAGGCTGGAAAGGATGTGAAGCAGGTTAGGCTTGTTAAAGGCAGGAACAGTAATGTTCTAATCAGCAAGGAGATTGTGATGGTAAGATGGAAGGAGTACTTCCAAAATTGCTCTATTGACTGAAGTACTAAATTATGGTGTGTGGTGTCAAATGCTTTATAAACATCCTGGAAGAAGATACAACTTTCATCATAAATGTAGCTTGCTGTACTGTGCAATATAATAATAATAATAATAAGCATTAGTGTTTTGATTCTAGTGCCTCCACACATGTATTAAATTAAAAATTAGCATTAATTTTCATGTTTTAATTAACTGCAGTCCATGTTGTGATCAAGTACCATGTTTTACTCTCTGCTTACAGAGATTAAAACATTAAAATGGTTTACCACATTTGGAGACACTAAATTTAAAAAAAGGGAGTGATAACCTAACAATTTGTTTCAGCCATCTCTACCATTTGGCTGAAGTTTGTGGGACAAATTAATCCACTGGATGGCACTGTGACAGGAAATGACAGGTTTGTCCCTCGGACCCTCGAATCAGGTATTTTTTTTTCATTCAACCTTTATTTATACATGCTAGCGTTGTTGAGCTATGGGGACTCATTTACTGGAGGGACTTGTTAAAAAAACAAAGTCTGTCTACTAATTAAACCCCGACTACAATTTGAAAGTTCATCAGACAGTAAAAGAATAACACAAAGTAAGTCAGTAAATTGTTGTTGTATATAAAGAAGTTGCTGTTTGCAATGCATTTTTTTTAACCAGCTAGTGGAGGTGTCATACAGCTGTTACCCAGCTAGTGGAGGTGTCATACAGTGGTTAACCAGCTAGTGGAGGTGTCATACAGCTGTTACCCAGCTAGTGGAGGTGTCATACAGTGGTTAACCAGCTAGTGGAGGTGTCATACAGTGGTTAACCAGCTAGTGGAGGTGTCATACAGCTGTTACCCAGCTAGTGGAGGTGTCATACAGCTGTTACCCAGCTAGTGGAGGTGTCATACAGTGGTTAACCAGCTAGTGGAGGTGTCATACAGCTGTTACCCAGCTAGTGGAGGTGTCATACAGCTGTTAACCAGCTAGTGGAGGTGTCATACAGTGGTTAACCAGCTAGTGGAGGTGTCATACAGTGGTTAACCAGCTAGTGGAGGTGTCATACAGCTGTTACCCAGCTAGTGGAGGTGTCATACAGCTGTTAACCAGCTAGTGGAGGTGTCATACAGTGGTTAACCAGCTAGTGGAGGTGTCATACAGTGGTTAACCAGCTAGTGGAGGTGTCATACAGTGGTTAACTAGCTAGTGGAGGTGTCATACAGTTGTTAACCAGCTAGTGGAGGTGTCATACAGCTGTTACCCAGCTAGTGGAGGTGTCATACAGTGGTTAACCAGCTAGTGGAGGTGTCATACAGCTGTTACCCAGCTAGTGGAGGTGTCATACAGTGGTTAACCAGCTAGTGGAGGTGTCATACAGCTGTTAACCAGCTAGTGGAGGTGTCATACAGCTGTTACCCAGCTAGTGGAGGTGTCATACAGTGGTTAACCAGCTAGTGGAGGTGTCATACAGGTTAACCAGCTAGTGGAGGTGTCATACAGCTGTTACCCAGCTAGTGGAGGTGTCATACAGCTGTTACCCAGCTAGTGGAGGTGTCATACAGTGGTTAACCAGCTAGTGGAGGTGTCATACAGTGGTTAACCAGCTAGTGGAGGTGTCATACAGTGGTTAACCAGCTAGTGGAGGTGTCATACAGCTGTTACCCAGCTAGTGGAGGTGTCATACAGTGGTTAACCAGCTAGTGGAGGTGTCATACAGCTGTTACCCAGCTAGTGGAGGTGTCATACAGTGGTTAACCAGCTAGTGGAGGTGTCATACAGCTGTTAACCAGCTAGTGGAGGTGTCATACAGCTGTTACCCAGCTAGTGGAGGTGTCATACAGTGGTTAACCAGCTAGTGGAGGTGTCATACAGCTGTTACCCAGCTAGTGGAGGTGTCATACAGTGGTTAACCAGCTAGTGGAGGTGTCATACAGTGGTTAACCAGCTAGTGGAGGTGTCATACAGTTGTTAACCAGCTAGTGGAGGTGTCATACAGCTGTTAACCAGCTAGTGGAGGTGTCATACAGTGTTAACCAGCTAGTGGAGGTGTCATACAGCTGTTACCCAGCTAGTGGAGGTGTCATACAGTTGTTACCCAGCTAGTGGAGGTGTCATACAGTGGTTAACCAGCTAGTGGAGGTGTCATACAGTTGTTACCCAGCTAGTGGAGGTGTCATACAGCTGTTACCCAGCTAGTGGAGGTGTCATACAGTTGTTAACCAGCTAGTGGAGGTGTCATACAGTTGTTAACCAGCTAGTGGAGGTGTCATACAGCTGTTACCCAGCTAGTGGAGGTGTCATACAGCTGTTACCCAGCTAGTGGAGGTGTCATACAGTGGTTAACCAGCTAGTGGAGGTGTCATACAGTGGTTAACCAGCTAGTGGAGGTGTCATACAGCTGTTACCCAGCTAGTGGAGGTGTCATACAGCTGTTACCCAGCTAGTGGAGGTGTCATAATAAACTGCTAGTTTCTCTGACTGCTCTGAAAACACATCTATTTAGACTCGCTTATCCTTAACTCTCTTATTTAAAAATAAATGTATTTTGTATTTTATATTTTTTCATTATTCTATATTTCAATTTGTTTCTACTGATGTGTCAACTGTGTTTGTTTTGTTTCTTTAGTTTCTTCTTCAGCTGTTAAACTGTCTGCTACAGAAGAATATACAGATCTCACAGTGGATAGATGCAGCCGTGGGTTTGTGCTACGTGTATGGCATCTCCACGATACATGCAATCTCCACAGAACACCGGTTCACTTTATGGATCTGGGTCAGTCTAATGAGTCACTAAAGTAACTCGGTTCACTTGAGTCGTTCACTCTTTGTTTGTTTTGGATCAGCACAGAGAGTAAGAAGTAACTCCTTTATCTTCCAGAAAACTGCTACTAACTTGTAACAAAGTCACTCGAGAGAAAGAATAAAGACACAAACCTAAAAGATGCAGTTGATGGTTGGGACTGAAAACAGCATCTAACATGTGTCTTGCTCCGTTTGTTCCTGAGCTGCAGCTCTACTTCCAAAATCCTCAGACTTTTCTTCTTCCTCTGCTTCCAGCTGTTTGAGCCGCTGTCTCCACATCTGTTAACTTCCGGTCAGCAACATTTACAGATTTCAACTCATTTGAACAGCAGTCGAGAGAAAAGGCCTTCAGCTCATAGCTACGGAGCACAACAACAAACACTGACGTCAGAACTGAGCAACTTCCGGTGCTGGGGGAACATCACTTCCGTTAGCTGCTGCTCTTCAAAATAAGAGCTCGAACTGATCTGCTCTTCAGCTCTACATCCTTCAGTTTCTGTGTTCCCATGGCAACTTGTCAATATTTCACTGAATTTAGACTCACCCATCTGATGTAGTTTAAGAAGGATTAGTATTTAATCAGCACAGATTCTGGAATAATAAAGTTCAGTCTTTGCATTTCAAATGTGGTATTTTTTCTTAAATATCGGGTTTATCTTCTCAGGTGTCGGACACTGTTAATATATATTCATAAAAATATACAAATCAATAAAATGAGCATTCATATTTCTACTTTAAAACGTTTTACTTTTAAATATAGTGTGTCAAAGCACAGCTGTGAGGACTTGATCCAGATCTATAGATCAATAGATATCAGTTGTGCATTAGAAGAAACAGCTGCTGTGCAGATGTGTGTGGGGCAGATCACATCTGTGTTCAGCAGCATCCAGTTTGCCTCATGCAACAGGTCAGAGAGAGTCCTGTCCAGCACCTCAAAGGTGAGACAGGTCTGCCCCATGTACTGGAACCAGTCCTAGAACTGGACCAGGTTACAGGCTCTGTGTTCAGGACACTGATCATGTTCATCAGGAACATCTGGAAAACAAGACGAGGACACAAACTAGATGATGTCATGAAAGATGAGCAGCTTGTGGTGCATCTTCAAGCAGAGCAGAAAGAAAAGTGTTGAATCTTCATGAACACACGTCTGGGATCAACCTCTTTATCAGAGTCCTGGAAACATCTGGATCCTTCTTCAGGATCTGAACAGCTGCTGTCTCCTTGGTCTTCAGGCTCAGACATTTGTCCACTTGGACAAAAACAGCCTTCAGCAATAAACTCCAGGACGGAGTGATGAGAGGAGCCGCCGAGCAAAGTTTGACCAGCTTTAATGTGTCAGCTTTAGTCAGTGTGACTGTGGACAGAAACTTGTTCAAGTTCTTTTTTCTTTTTGTCATTCCAGACACATTTAAATCACAGAGACATCAAATCACATTTCTTCATCAAATAAACAACAATCAGGTAGAAAAACTGTCATCAAGTCCTAAAGTTCAGCCATTCTCTTAGAAAAAACATCAAATAGTTGTGTAACATCATTACATGTTGTATAAATATAGAATACAGGCTGATCCATGAATCAAATGAGATCAACTTTATTAATAAAGCAGATTTAAACAACAAGAGTTGACCAATGTGCTGAACAACAAACTCCAAAATAACATCCATAAAACAACAAAGTGAAGGTGTTCAAACACAACATTTAAGAACAAGTCCAAATCTATTCTTAAAGGAGTCAATGAAAAAAGACTTGAGCTGCTAAAATCATTGGAAGCCAAAGGAAATGAACTTTTCAGTTTGAAACGTCTCAATCCAGAGGCTGAACATGATGGAGAGTAGAAGACTGTTGAGGCTCTTGTTGAATTCTTTCACTTTGAATTCTTCAACTTCACGTGGATCAAACTGGAACACATTTCTAACTATTTCACTCCTTTGATTCTGTCAAACAGATGTGAGCAAGAGGAAACAGCTGTTAAAGGAACACTGGCCTCAACCACCACATGCTGCTGAAATCACTTGTGGACAATATTTTCACTGATGATCCACAGAAAAGTCATCTTGTGTGCAGCGTTCAAAATCACTTTTCCTGCTGCGTTCATGTTTCCACTTTGTTTTCACAGCAGCAGATGTTTGCAGCAAAGTGGACTTTATTTCAGCTGATGTGTCCCGAGTGTTTGAGTCTGAGACCAGAGACATGTTGGAGTCTGCAGCTCACAAGAAACACTTCAATGAACACGTCCAGCTTCAAGTGTCTCACAGAAACCTCTGTTTGTCTTTCTCTAAAGTCTTCAGAGTGGACAATCAAATGATGTCCTCGCATCACTTTTCACATTTAGGACACAATTTAAAACAGCAGCACAAGCAGCTGTTTGATGAAACACCATGTGACTCCATGAAGCATCAAATATTCTACATTTAGCTGCTGATGAAGGAAAGAAAATCATTTTGACTTTGAAAACATCTCAACTCTGTGAGTTCAGTCAAAAAACACAAACAAAAACACTTTTGGATGAAAAAACATTTGAGTGTTTCAAAACATGAAAGTAGTTTCTATGTTGAAACATTTCCAGATGTGTTTTTGAACTGTTCCTCTGGATCATTCAAACATCTGTTTATTGTCTGTCTGTCCATCCATCATCTAAAGCCTGAGCTTCACAACCAAACATTTCTGACAAACACTGAACCAAAGGTTCACTTTGAAATGAAGCTTTGAACTATTTAACATCAACTTTCACATTCGTTAACAAAACTTTGTGATTTGATGGAAACATGAGTTTTGGAAACTTTAAAAATAAAAAGATTTAATTACAGTCATAAGATTTTTGATGTCCAAAGAATGATTTAGATTTAAATGTCTTTGTGTTTGACTATAAAATGGACAAAAATGTCTCCGTTGAGCTCAAACTGGTTTCTGTGGAGTTTTGGATCTTTTGAATCCAAATCATTGGATCTGTTGATGTTCACTGATTTACTAAACTCAAACCTCTGATGGATTTCTTGAAATGTGCGCAGGTTTCTGTGAGGAAAACATTGAACATTTACATTTGCAACAGTCGCTGGATGTGCTGAACAAAACGTTGAACTTTGTGAAAAACAAACATTTTATTTCTTGTATGTTTAGAAGTTCAGAGTAAAAACACTCAGCACAAAGTCATGAAGAGCGCTCCAACAAATCAGGAAGTCAAAAACTAAATCCTTCAAGTTTGTTCTCATCTCGATGGTTAATGCATTCCTCATTAAAGAATTATCAACCAAAATGGAGCCAGCTGCCAACTAGCATGTGTTTGTTTAGCTGCGGAAACAGCCGAAGTGACAGAAAATAGGTGAACAATGTTGACGTGTGTGGAAAAGTTGTTTGTGATGGAGAACAGTTTGAATTTGTTACTTTGTGTTTATGTTCTAATTTGTTGAGTAAAGTTTGGCAGCAGATAAATGATGACTTCTGTTTTATTATTATTATAGCTGCTTTACTCATTTTGTCTCTTTTATTTAGCGTTTAGCTGCAGATTCATTCTTATATTTCCACCTAAACGTCTTCTAGGAGATTCTACGCTTGTCCCATTCCTCCATATTTGTTGACCTCCACAGACTCCAGCAGACAAATGGAGCTCCATCATGTGACTCCAGTTTCCACATGATGTTTGTCACATTCAGCTGAGTGCTCTGTTCACACACAGTTTGTAGCCACATTTCAGAATTACACATGAATATATGTGGAAAACTACCGGAGTCAACTCTTTCACACTGGAGGAGAACATTTTCATGTTTGACTTCATAGTTTGTAATGAGGAGCTTTTAAAGAAACTCCCTCCAAGTCTTCACTGGATGAACATGAAGTGATGAAGCTTTGGATCCATCTTGATCCACAATGATCTCCATGCAGTCCTCTGACTCTGATGTGCAGGTGAAGCTGTGGAAAAAGAGCTGTGAGCTTGTGGGCCTTCAGGAGGCCTGATGCAGCCTGATGGGACCATCACACTGAACAAGTCCACAACCTCCTCCATCATCAGGGACACTGAGGACAACACTGAACCTCTGTCTTCACTGTTTATTCACAAAGTGTCCAACTCTTTTCATACACGTGTCTTTAGAGTTACGTCACCAAAATTCAAGTCATTTAGATTCAGACAGCAACAATTTACAACATAAAGTTTAGAAACAGAAAAATCCCACTGACCATCAACAGGAACATCTGACTCAGTCTGTGGTCCTCCCCCAGAAAATGTTGAATAAAGTAGATGTGATTTCCTGCATTTTGTTGTATTTGAACAGGTTGTTAAACATCTACATTTGTAAACATTTTCATCCTACCCCCCTCCTCCTTGACGGTTCCGACTCTTCTCCTCTGAATTCACTGTCTGACTCCACATGTGAAACCTCCAGGCACCTCCTCCGTCTGTTCATGTCCGTTGCCTGTGGGCTCCTGCCCGCGTACGACTGCCTGGTTAGCTCGGCACTCACCCCCACCACTCTTTAAGGGGCGGAGATTTTTTTTTAAGGGTGGAGGCAGATTGTGATATTAACAAGTTGTAAGTGGCTGTTGTGTTTAAAATGAGTGTTTATGTAATTATCAGAGTCAGAGTCAGAGTCAGAGAGTCTTTATTGTCATTTGTACCGCATGTGGTACATGTGATGAAAACGAGATTATGTACACGGGGTCCCAGTTACATCCAACAACAAATGCAAGAGAAAAACAGTAATAACATCTAGAATTAACTAAGAAAAACATCAACTAGTAATACACTAAGCCTAATATAGTGGGAATAAACAGCAGCACGAACATGAGTTTGTATGAGCAGATGGTCACAGATGAACACAGATGAACACAGCAACAAGAAAACAGATCAGCATCAGTATGATGTGATATTTTGCAGTGTTTATTTTTTTTTTTTTTTTATTTATTCATGAGTCTAACAGCCTCAGGGTAGAAGCTGTTCCTCAGTCTAGTGGTTCTACATTTGATGCTCCTCAACCTCCGTCCTGAGGGGAGTGGGGCAAAGAGTGAGTGTGCTGGGTGAGTGAGGTCTTTCATGATGCAGGTGGCTCTTTTCCTGCATCTGGAGGTGTAAATGTCTGTGATGGTGGGGAGACTGACTCCAACATCTTCTGTGCAGCCTCCATGCCACACGTTGATGCTGGAGCACAGGATGCTCTCCACTGCACACCTGTAGAAGGAGGTGAGGACTGGGCTGCTCAGACCAGCTCGTCTCAGCCGTCTGAGGAAGTAGAGTCTCTGATGACCTTTCTTGATCAGGCTGGTGGTGTTGTTGCTCCAGCTGAGGTTATCATTCATGTGTACACCCAAGTATTTGTAGCTGGAGACCACTTCCACTGCAGACCCACCTATTTTCAGTGGGGCATGGGTGTGTTTGTTCCTTCTGAAGTCCACAATCATCTCCTTTGTCTTCTTCACATTCATGTGTTATTTTCAGTTTACATATTCAATATAAGTTTTATTTGTTCAACGCAGTGTAGTGATATAGGCCTCTGTCTTGACCTTCAAGGACACCTCTCTGCATCTCTTTGGAACTCTCAGTGTTACACCTTCTTGAAGCCTTCAAGGAGACGAGTAAACACTATTTTGGTTAACAATTATTATGAATTAATGGACACTAATTAATCAGATTGAACTTTCTCTTTAATGTGTGTTAATTCAGAATTGATCAAACAGTATTTTTGTCATTTCAATGATGATTTTACTAAGCTGGTATATTTTAAATATGACAAAGTTAAGAGAACATCTCAGAATGATCGTGCTTTAAACTGTCTGCTCTATGCAGAATGTGTCTAAAGTTGAATGAACAATTCTTCGTATTTGTTTGAACTGTTTTTGTTTCGAAGGAGAAGTTCTAGACATAACTTAATCTTCGGTCTCCCGTCCGTTCTAAAAACAATTCATCTGTGCTTAAACAGAGAGTGCTCTGTTTTCACACCTGCAGGTTTTTGTTTTGTCTCCGTGCTGGGACTCAGTTCTCAGCACTCACTGGGTTTTGGAGTTCTGAGGGAGAAGGGAAGACGCACGGACGTTTTTCTCCAAGCTGATGTACGTTCCGGCCAGGCACCAAAGGCCCACGTCTTCAGCAAAGGTTCAAACAGCACGTCAGCTGTGAACCACTTCGAGTGTCACAGCTCCAAGCGGTGACACTCTTTCTGAAGTTATCTTGAACAAAACCAGAACCAGGCATCACTCTGGGAGGCCGACGCAGACTTCACGAGACCGTGGCAAGATGAAAGTGGTCGCCTGTAAAACGCAGCAGCCTGCGCGTCTGGCTTGACTAATTTACCGGAGTTGAGACAGGATCATCTTCACGAAGGTAAAAGTGTTTCATCACGGGACGGACGTCCAGCCGAAACCGAGCAGAGGGTGCTATCACTGGTTAAACATCTCAAGATAAGATTCAACCATTTCATTTCAATCTTTTATCTTTCCTCCTTAAACTCCTCCTTATGTTTATTTTCATCATGGTAAACTTTAAGTAATGTGCCAACAGAAAGGTCCAACTGTCTGTTTGTTTTAATTTGAATTCTTGTCAACGTAGTTATTAAATCAGAGCTAATATCGATACAAATGTTTATGTAATTTTTGTGATAGTTTCAATAAAAGGTCTATTTTTTTGGTAGACCAACATAAATTGAAGTCTAAGCGTGAAATTACATTTCTGATTAATCACAGTAAAAACAATTTAGTATCGGAAAAAGGAAGAACTCGCACTTTGGTGGCAGTTTGTGCAAGATTAAAGTCTGCTAAACTGCGCATCCAATAATGGTGGCTCAGTAAGTGTTTAAATACCTTACAAACATCATTATTATTCAATTACAGCAGTCATATTTGTTTATAACTTTATTATTAATAAGCCTGAGTTACCGGATCCAAACAAACAGTTACCGGAACACACCATGTCAAAATAAGAGTTTCCCATATCCTGTTCCAGCAACAAATTAAGCAGAGTTAAACCAGACCAAGTTGGCCGCCACAGCTAATAGAGATTAGGCCACAGGAAAATAAGTGTCCCTCAGTGAAATGTTTAGATATTTAACTAACAATTGGTGTGGTAGTAGCTGACAGTAACATCTCAGAACTTTTGAAAGCCCATCAGCCCGGCAGAGATTTACGATCTGCCAGTCAACACCTGCTGGAGGTGCCTCGCTCAAGGTACAAACAATGGGGAGACCGGTCATTTTCTGTTGCCGGCCCAAAAGCCTGGAACAGCCTCCCCCTTGAGCTGCGTGCCACCTCTGATCTGACTCTGTTCAAAACCAGACTGAAGACCCACTTGTTCAAAAAAGCTTTCAGTGTGTAACTTTTATTACTTTTGGTATTTTAATATGTAGCATTTTTTTATTTCCATTGCCTTTTTATTTCCACTTGTTCAAAAAAGCTTTCAGTGTGTACCGGTAACTTTTATTACTTGTGTTATTTTAGTATGTAGCATTTTTTATTTCCATTGCCTTCTTTTACTGCTGTTGTTTCCTATTCTATTTTCACTGATTTATTATTCCAGTTTATTCATCTTTTTATCCTGTCAAGCACCTTGGTCAATGCAAGGCATTGTAGGAAGGTGCTATACAAATAAAGTTTATTATTATTATTATTAGTAATCCAGAATAAATGTTCAAGTATGAACAGATCAGGTGTGACATCACTTCATCACGAGCTCATATTTTGGTGAATTCCTTGAAGTTTTCTTGCTCTTTACTTCTGATAGAAACAGATTAGACGTCAGTGTCTTTGGACTGTGTCCAACTTTGGACCAAGTCTCAGGATTTCGTCTCTTTACTTTCCTTCACATTGAACCATTTGTACTTTTCAGCTGGACACACAGAAACAAGAATGAGAGCGTGTGCAGCTGGAAATCCCTCTCCAGCTGCTCCAGCTGTGAATGGACAAACAATAGTTTGTGTGTGTTCATGTTGGAGACGTGTTGCTGGAAGGACGGCCCTGTGCTCCATTTTCAGCTGTTTGCTTCATGTTGGATGAAGAGCAACATGTCTCTCCTTCAAGCTGCTTCAATACATTTAGTCAAACTTCCATCCTGGACTCCTGACTCATTATTTCTGAGGAATTTTATAACAACATCATGAGACGTCACGCTCAGAGTATGTTTTGTAAATAACTCTCAGCTACTACCACCTCAGAGTTAGAATCAACGTTTTGAGTTAGAGACATTTCTGTGTCGTCTGTTGTTATGTAGCTGTGGCGGCCATCTTGAATTGGACTGACTCCAAAGTCAAATCAGTTCTAAATGTTCCCACAGTGATTACTTTCTGTAAGTTTCCTTAAACTCTGTCCAGTGGTTTTTGAGATATTTTGCTAACAGACAAACAAGATTGACTGCAACAATTATTGCTAAAGTTTTAAGCAACGATTTTGTGCATTGAGTGGCACTTGGAGTATATTTTATGAAATAATCTTGGCTCTATCTCTGTCAAATATTAGCAAAATATCTGTGAAACTGACTGAATTATAGACATTTCTGTGTTTCTAACATGAGTTTTCTGTTCAACCATCAAGAACTGGATCGGCTCCAAAACTTAAATCAGTTGTAGACGTACATCCACTGATTATCTCTGGAAAGTTTCATTAAAATATCTTCACTGGTTCATGAGATATTTTGCTAACAGACAGAGTTGAGTTTAAGAATTTAAGGTCAGAATTTTAAACCAAGGTCTCAGACAATCTATTAGTGCTCAGACTGTGTGTTGGGGATTCCTCTCAGCTACTACCACCCCAAACGTCACATCAATCTCTGTAAAACTGAATTATAGACATGTTTTATGTTTTTAAGTTCAGTTAACTGTGGCAGCCATTGTAACTTCAGCTGACTCCAAAAACTAATCAGTTGTAGACGTACATCCAATGATGACTTTCTGCAAGTTTCACTACAACTCATCCAGTGGTTCATGAGATATTTTGCTAACAGACAGACATTGTGACAACCTTACCTTGAATATGTTTTCTCTTATTTTGCTCTTGCTCCTTCTCTCCTCAACTATGTGAAGATCTCTGCATCCTGACTTCTACTTCTATTGAACCACATTTGTCCCTTTGCTTTGAACACTTGTTATTTGGCTTCACTGACCAACCATCGGCTAAAAGAAAATATTTTATATCATTAATCTCATTATATATTTAGACAAATCCACAAATGTTGTTACACTAATCAAAAACCACTTGTTTCCATTTTTGAAAATGAGGTCAAACAAAATATTAAAACTATTAGACAGTCCACCAACATGAAACCATAAAACTTGTACTTTATGTATCTCTTTAATGTATTTGTGTAACATGTTGTTCTAATTCTTTGACTCATTGTTTGTAACCCCCTGGAGACTGTCATTATATTGTATAGTTGTTCTGCTTTGTATTTACAATAAAGTACAAAATAAACCAGTACTAGACTACAGAAGTATTGTTTATAACTCAGCTTCAGATACAACTTTAGAAAAATGAACATCATTCAAATCAGACATTAAGAATGATTACAGGTGCCTTTAAACAACACATACAGGATGAAGATTAGTAGAAATGGGAGAACCAGCACTGAACACCAGAATGGACCAGTTGGCTCTAAACTACTGGACAAATGTAAAAGGTCCTGAACAGAAGCATCCGACACAAGAAGTGTTCAAACCATACTGGGAAAAGACAAGAACCATTTCAAAAGCTTTGGTTGGACCATAAATCAGAAAACTACAGAAATTCACATCAATAATATTAATGTGAGCCCAACAGAACCAGAACCAGTCATACAACCATGGATACTCACAGACCCAATAGTAGATCTGAAATTAATAGGAATAAATAATTACATTCCAATACAGTTATAGAATACATTAATCAATAATATGGATTCATTAAATGAAATAGATATAAAACTGAGTCGAGCAGAAATAAAAAGCATTGAAAAGGAAAAAATGAGTGAAAGATGTAAAAACAAGAAGAAGAAGAAAGAAAAGGTTGATGGTTTTATAGAATTCAACAACAAACAGGAGAAATGAGGAGATCTGAAACAAGGAGTTTGAAGGAATTATTATTTATCCATTATTTAATTAATTATTTAATTAATTAATTAATTGGTAATCAATAATTAATTATTTTATTTGTTTGTTTGCATTGTTTCAGTCCACCTCCTCACCAGTTTGTGGTGGTAATTCACCAAATTGTTATTTGCAAACCAACAATGTTGTGTAACAGTGTTGTTGTTTAATGAATTTGATCAAAATGCTCCGTATTTATAATATTTTTCTTGTTTTGCAGAAAAGTTTATCTAGTAGTTATTAGAAATGTTTCTTTTAATCTTTGGGGAAACTAGATCCTATTTTCCATGTAATCCAGGTTCCTTTTGTTTGTGTAGTGACGACGCCCCCTGGTGTTTTTTTTTTTTTTTTTTTTTAATAAAAAACAAGTACAAAAAAAACTTACAATGTCAAACATGGCTCGAGACTTAAGGCATGCATAGCACAAAAGAGAATAAAGGCACATAAACAAAAACAAAAATGTGTCTTGGGCAGCTTACAACAGAAATTCGTTACAGATTGTTTTAGTTTTTAAAGCTTTTGCATTAGTACAATACTTTAAAGTAGATAAGTAAGAGGAAATATAATTAGAAAACACTATAAATCTAGGTTTTAGCAAGGAGAATTTACAGCTGTGGATGTAAAATTTGGCTAAGAGTAGTATTAAATTTACAACAAAAACTTTCTCACTTGAAATATTTGGACAAAAGAAACCAAACAGTATAATTTTAGCGTCAAATGGTAGGTCAATTTCTAACTTTCTATTTACATACATGAAAATGTCTTTCCAGAACACCTGAGTATGAGAACAGTCCCAGAAGAGATGGATGATGGTCTCCTCAGAGCTGTGGCAGAGTGAACACATTGGGTCTACGTTTGGACGGTACTTGGAGATTATATAGTTTACAGGATAACATTTATGCAGAATCTTTAGGGACACTTCTCGAATCTTATTAGTTATAAAGTATTTTCTAGGTAACAACCAAACATCTTTCCAACAGATATCATTAAATAAATTATCCCAGAAGAATATAGAAGCAGGTTTACTAATACATTCTCTAATTATTAATTCTCTAATACATTTGTTATTTGTTTTTTCACTTAAAAAAGGGTCAGAGTTACCAATGAATAATTCTTCAGTTAAATAGTTTGTGCTGTTTTGTACAGGATTTGACATCAACATTTTCACACCAGATGGAATTGCATCAAAGACAATTGCAAATTCTTTTGGTAGTACTGGAAAGTTATACGTAGTTAAAAATTCACTGTAAGAGTAAGTGTTGCCGTCTTTGTTGAATAACTGATGTACATGAACTATTCCTCTGTCAAACCAATTTTTAAAGAAAATAGATTTATGTTTAAAACAAATGTCTTTGTTATTCCAAATATAGTATTTGTGTGGAGAGAAATTGTGTTTGTGAACCAGAGTCCAGCACAAAAACAGCTGTTTGTGGAAGTTGGAGAGTTTGATCGGAATTTTGTCAATGTTGTAATTACACCTTAAAATAAAAGATAGACCACCCAATGCTTCAAATACATGTGTTGAAATGAAGTTCCACAAAGAGTTTGGATTTAAGAGATATCTTTTGATCCATTTAATTTTAAAGGAGGAGTTTAGAGTCTGTAAGTCTAATACATTAAACCCACCAGAGCACAGCTTATTTATCATAACATTTTTTCGGATTAGATGAACCTTTTTTTTCCAAATAAAATCAAACAATGTTTTATCCACTTTTGAAATGATGTCCTTGGGAACCTCAAGGGCAGAGGTCGCATACACCAAACTGGAGAGACCTTCAGCCTTAGAAAGTAATACACGACCGGAGATGGATAAATCTCTCTGTACCCATAAATTGAATTTTTTTTGAATTACAGTAACAAGGGGATTAAAGTTATCACTTAATCTTTGGTCCTCCTCTTTTATAATATAGATACCAAGATATTTAACTTTGTGTTTTACTGGGATTCCTGAGATCTCTGTGTCATGACATGTTTTAATAGGGAGTAACTCACATTTAGATAAGTTAAGGTTGAGACCTGAGGCTGCAGAAAATTCACCAAGCAGCTCAACAGCACACTTTACTTGAGAGCAATCTTTTAGAAATAGAGTTGTGTCATCTGCCAGTTGGCTCAGACATATTTCTCTACCAGCAATCTGAATACCTTTTATGCAGCTGTTTTTAATGAAATGTGCTAAAATCTCCATAGGAAGAAGAAACAAAAATGGAGAAATTGGACAACCTTGTCTAATTCCACGCTCAACATTAAATCTGCCAGAGGTTCCATGAGCTAGTTTAATTGAGCTATTGCCTCCAGCATAAAGGGTGCGCACTGATTTCTTAAAGTGCTCACCAAAACCGAACAGATCCAAAGTTTTAAATAAAAAATCATGTTCCAGTGAGTCAAACGCTTTATGGAAGTCAAGAAAGAGAACAAAACTATTTTCTGATATTAAATCTGCGTAGTCTAATAAATCTAAGATAAGCCTTATATTATCAATTATGTGTCTTCCCGCCATAAAACCATTTTGAGTTTCCCCAATAACATCATGAAGTACTTTTTTCAATTTATTTGCTAAGCATAATGCTAAAATTTTATAATCATTATTTAATAATGTAATGGGGCGCCAGTTGTCTAAAACTAATACATCTTTTTGTGGTTTTGGGATGAGTGTAATTAAGCCTTGGCATAGAGTGGACGGTAATTGTTCTTTATCTATACTTTCTCTAAAAACATTCAGCAAAAAGGGAGCAAGTTCTTCCGTGAATAGTTTGTAAAATTCAGAAGTTAGCCCATCAGTACCTGGAGATTTATTTAATTTAAGTTTTTTAATAGCCTCTGAGATTTCTGTAAGCGTAATGGGAGAGTCACAAATTGATTTTTTGAAATCTCCAATTGTCTTAATATTACCTAGATTGTTAAAGAAATCATTCATATGAACAGGTGAAATGGTTGAGGTATATAGTTTTTTATAGAAGTTCTCACACATTTTAGATAGTTCTTTTGGATCTTCTATGATATCACCATTTGAAGAGAGTCTATTTATACTATTTTTATTTTGCCTTTGTTTTTCTAACTTAAAAAAATAGCTAGAATTTTGCTCACCCTCCTCTAACCATTTCGCTCTTGAACGTACAAATGCACCTTTAGCTTTATTGATATATAATTGATCAAGTTTTAGTTGTGCAGTTAGGAGATCTGCTTGCTGTTGTTCAGATAGATTTTCAGGCAATATGGATGATAGCGAGATTAATTTGGCTATCAGATTACTTTCATCTGATTTCTTTTCCTTTTTTAGTTTAGAACTTGTTTCTATAAACAATCTTCTCAGCTCATATTTTAAAAGCTCCCATTGTTTTTGATATTCTCCTGTATCTTCTGCAGTCTCAAAACGTTCTGAGATTTTTCTTCTTATTATTTCAATTAAAGATTCGTTTTGTAATAAAGAACTATTTAGTTTCCAGTATGCTGGGTATCTTTGAGTTGGCTTATCAGGAGATAAGTTTAAAGTTAATACAATTGCTTTATGGTCTGTTAATGGAGTAGGCATAATTTCTGTTTTGCAAATTAATTGAGTAAGGGATTCCGATATTAACCAAAAGTCTATTCTGGATCGTAAAGAACCAGCCTTGTTTGTCCAAGTAAATTCTTTACTATTTGGGTTAGTAACTCTCCAGATATCATGAAGACCTTGTTCATTCATAAAATCATTCAAAAAACAGTTGGTTTTATTTCTGCTAGGCCATCTGTCCAAATCATCATTTAATGTGAAGTTGAAGTCTCCTCCCAGTAATATTTTAATATCAGTAAACCTTTCCTTGATACTTTCAAAGGTAGTACTTAGTGTTTGAAATAATTCTTTGTTTTCTCTTGTGTTAGTGTACCCATAAACATTACCTAATAAAAAGAACTGGTTGCAGTAACAAAAAACTGTTAACACATAATGTCCATTTGGGTCAGACATAGTGTAAATAACCTTCTCCTTAAACTTGTGCTTCAGGGTTAACGTTCCAGCTGAGTGATGGTTTCCATGCGACATCCACAGGTCCTCGCCCCATTGTGATTTCCAGAAGTTGTGGTCATCTTCAGTAGAATGTGATTCTTGAACCAAGCAAAAGTCAGAATCAAACTGTTTCACATAAAGAAAAACTGCCTTGCGTTTAGTAATGTCTCTTAAGCCTCGAGCATTAACAGAAACAAATTTTAAAGTAGAAATGTTTAACAAACAAACAAACACACAAACAAACAAACACAAAAGTCAGAGCAGCGATTAACTCTTAGATTGAATTAATCATAGAGTATTCTCCCTTTTCAGAACAACTGTTAGAAAATTTCATTGTTCTCCACAAAGGCCCTTCCCCCAACGAAGTAGGCCCGCTTCTTCTCCTCACGTGCCTTTTTGATGATGGGCCACAGCCTTTTTCTTTTCTCTTGATCCTCCGGTGGCAGGTCCTCCATGAAGCGCAGCTTCCTCTGGGTCATGTATTCAGCATTCTTCGACATCTTCCACACTAGGGTGCCCCCTGGTGGTTTTTTTTATTTTTTTTTTATTTTTATTTTTTTTATTTATAGAAAAAACAAGTACAAAAAAAACTTACAATGTCAAACATGGCTCGAGACTTAAGGCATGCATAGCACAAAAGAGAATAAAGGCACATAAACAAAAACAAAAATGTGTCTTGGGCAGCTTACAACAGAAATTCGTTACAGATTGTTTTAGTTTTTAAAGCTTTGGCATTAGTACAGTACTTTAAAGTAGCTAAGTAAGAGGAAATATAATTAGAAAACACTATAAATCTAGGTTTTAGCAAGGAGAATTTACAACTGTGGATGTAAAATTTGGCTAAGAGTAGTATTAAATTTACAACAAAAACTTTCTCACTTGAAATATTTGGACAAAAGAAACCAAACAGTATAATTTTAGCGTCAAATGGTAGGTCAATTTCTAACTTTCTATTTACATACATGAAAATGTCTTTCCAGAACACCTGAGTATGAGAACAGTCCCAGAAGAGATGGATGATGGTCTCCTCAGAGCTGTGGCAGAGTGAACACATTGGGTCTACGTTTGGACGGTACTTGGAGATTATATAGTTTACAGGATAACATTTATGCAGAATCTTTAGGGACACTTCTCGAATCTTATTAGTTATAAAGTATTTTCTAGGTAACAACCAAACATCTTTCCAACAGATATCATTAAATAAATTATCCCAGAAGAATATAGAAGCAGGTTTACTAATACATTCTCTAATTATTAATTCTCTAATACATTTGTTATTTGTTTTTTCACTTAAAAAAGGGTCAGAGTTACCAATGAATAATTCTTCAGTTAAATAGTTCGTGCTGTTGTGTACAGGATTTGACATCAACATTTTTACACCAGATGGAATTGCATCAAAGACAATTGCAAATTCTTTTGGTAGTACTGGAAAGTTATACGTAGTTAAAAATTCACTGTAAGAGTAAGTGTTGCCGTCTTTGTTGAATAACTGATGTACATGAACTATTCCTCTGTCAAACCAATTTTTAAAGAAAATAGATTTATGTTTAAAACAAATGTCTTTGTTATTCCAAATATAGTATTTGTGTGGAGAGAAATTGTGTTTGTGAACCAGAGTCCAGCACAAAAACAGCTGTTTGTGGAAGTTGGAGAGTTTGATCGGAATTTTGTCAATGTTGTAATTACACCTTAAAATAAAAGACAAACCACCCAATGCTTCAAATACATGTGTTGAAATGAAGTTCCACAAAGAGTTTGGATTTAAGAGATATCTTTTGATCCATTTAATTTTAAAGGAGGAGTTTAGAGTCTGTAAGTCTAATACATTAAACCCACCAGAGCACAGCTTATTTATCATAACATTTTTTCGGATTAGATGAACCTTTTTTTTCCAAATAAAATCAAACAATGTTTTATCCACTTTTGAAATGATGTCCTTGGGAACCTCCAAGGCAGAAGTCGCATAAACCAAACTGGAGAGACCTTCAGCCTCTTGTGCCTCTTTCTTCAAATGGTTTCTTCAGCCTCTTTCTTCAAATGGTTCCCCATTAGCTGTCAGAAATGGGCAGATGTACGTACAGATGGACACAGAGCTAATTTTATAAGAAAGACGAGCAGGACAGGAAATAAAAGGCAGTGGCAAGGGGAAACCAAGGTCACTTTTGGTTGGATCAAAAAGTTCTGGGGCGAACACACTGAAGACCTTTATATTATTTAACCAGGAACTAGAAAGCAATCTCAAAGAAAGCAATCTCAAAATGCCCCCTGGTGGTGGCTGCTGGTAAATATGTGGACATGACGTCACCAGCTCGGCCTCTTTGTTTTCCTTCGTGGTGAGAAGCTCCGTCTGGATTTAGCTCCGTGATTTATTTCAATTACTAATGAAAAAAAACTTCTCGTGAGTCAAATACTTTATTCTGTGATTTAGTTCCAAGCTGCTGCTGCCAGAGGCTTGTAACACTGCAGCTTCTTGTCTGTGGAGAGGAAGTTAGTTCACTCTGTTAGCATGTGTAGCTGTTAGCATGTGTAGCTGTTAGCATGTGTAGCTGTTAGCATGTGTAGCTGTTAACATCTGTAGCTGTTAGCATGTGTAGCGGTTAGCATGTGTAGCTGTTAGCATGTGTAGCTGTTAACATCTGTAGCTGTTAGCATGTGTAGCTGTTAGCAGCTACGTCTCGTTGTCTCGTGCTTGGATAATCTAGTCTCGTGACTGTGTGTGTGTTTTTCTGTGTAGGAGCAGGAGCTTCACGTCAGACCTCCACCAACCACATGTTTGTTCTCTAACAGGTATGGTTGTGATTTCTAGTAAAATTGTTCAATACACTATACAGTACTTCGGTCCAGCAGCCTCCACTTCTAAAAGTCAGCGCTCACGCGGTTTGGTTGTGCACGCGCTTGCGAGGTCCTTTCAAAATAAAAGCTGATCTGTGTCTCCTCTTGGTACAAACTCTGTACATAAAACACATGTTAGCACTGGAAGCTGTAATGGGACCAACATTCCTGCTCTGCTGTTTCCACTAAAAGTTTGAATGTCGCCCCCATATCCAAAGAGTAGAGAACTTTTTGTGTTGTTAAGTTAAATAAATAAAAAACTTCAATGTGTTTTTCATGTTTTGACTCTAGATGATTGAAGTCATTCTTGCTGGTCTATGTTCAGAAATGATTTTTAATGTCCTCCTGTGAATATGGATCCATAATATTTAACTTTTGTCTCTGTTTTGTGGTTATTTGTATGTTCATTATGTGAGAATGTTAAATTGTTTTCCCTGAAGTTTCCATTAATAATAATAATAATAATAATTAATTCAATTTATAACGCACTTTTCATTACTGAAAATCTCAAAGTGCTACACATATATTGAATGCTACACACATTCATAAACCGGTGGCGGCAGACTACCATGCAAGGTGCTTTCCAGTCCTACCGGGAGCAACTCAGGGTTAAGTGTCTTGCCCAAGGACACAACGACACATGGTGCGGGTCCCGGGAGTCGAACCGCCAACTTTCCGATCGGGAGACGACTGCCATTACCACTACACCACGGTGAAGTCTGCAGTTTCTGTAGAACATCAGCACTTAGAAAAAATTTCAACAAGCAAAGCATTCTGATCCCTCCCCCTCAGAGCCATATATGGCTCTGCCCCCTTGTGGTCTGTTGAAATTCAAATTCAAGCTCTGTTTTTATTGGCTGGAAAATGGCGGGTCACTTTTTCTTTTTAGAAATGCTTATTTACCACCTGGAGAAGCAAGGGGACAATTTTTTTTGTTTTTTTCAGAGATTACCTCTCTAACATCAATCTAGTGACAGAGTGAAGAAATATGTTGAAAATATATTGTTAGAAAAGTTACAAGTTACATATAGTAGCTTTAATATTAAAACAAAACTCTTAGTTTCCAGTGACCAGTCTCACTTCAGGCTGACTGTAGAACATCTCCAGATGTTGTTCACCAAATGTCACCAATATCTCATGTGTAATTTCAAAATAAAGGCCCTCCAAATTTGGACATTTTCCATGTAATTTTCCTTAAAGAGCAACTCCACACCCTGTGGATCGGTAACTCCTCCTACCAAAATCTCCCTGAAAATGGGCGTGTCGAGAGACAAGGAGGGGTGGAGGTAGAGTTGTGCTTTTGTTCACGCCTCCACCTGCAACAACCTTAAAGAGCGACTAAACCCAAATTTAACTTTTTTTAGCTGATAAACTCCCTAGAATGTGTTTAAAATGTTTCCTAGCACTATTTCTGTGTTAATTTTCATGTATTTGTGCGTATTTGTCAAAATCGGCAATATTTGGTTTAAAAACGTGTTTACGGTAGCTCTATGGGTTGAACAGAGATTACTGCACGCTGATTTTCTTGTTGGTCAAGACTGTTCACTCTGTACACCCTGACGTCACATGGTCTGCTGCCTGTCTATAAAGTGGAGCCACTCCCCCGAGAAGGTCACTCCCCCTGCAGAGCTCAGGGCGGAGTTGGATGATCAGAGATTAGCAACATAGCATTAGCATAGAAGAGCTACGATGTTCCATAAAGCTCTTCAAACTGATGTTCATTGTCCACCCACCCTTACACCATCAGGTTACAATCCGTTTGGAGGTGAGTCCCATTTTACACCTTTCCATTCCATAATGTATCTTTTGAGTATATGTCGTGTTTCTTCATGTGCTGTGTGTTTTGCGGCCTGCAGCTTTGCTTCGGTGTGGCCCCACATTGTGGCGTTTTCATCTGTTGCTGATCATCAACGTTAGTTTGTGTTTTAGTTGTGTTTAAATGCTAAAAATCTAGTGTTTCTTATGAACACCGCAGTGTGTGAACTCTTATGAACTCGAATAAGGAAGACCGCAACGTCACAGAACAATGGGACACTAGCTGGCGCTAATTTTAGCTGTTGTACTATACGATGTTTTAGACACAGTGTTATTTTACTGCAAATAATGTTGTGGATCAAAGGTTTTTATAAAATAATATGTACTTTTTGAATGCGTATCAAGGTCATCAACTCTGTGCAGCAGTATTTATTTTGCACTGGGTCATCTGTTTGACAGATCAACAGTGATAAAACATTAATGTTTCTCAAGTATGCTTGTTTGTAAGGTGATTAAAATGTGTTCTTTTTTATTTCCATGAGGCGTTCCACATCCAGGGAATCTGAGCCGTGCTTCACAGACATCAAGCATCAAGGAGACATGTTGACATGTCACTTTGGACGTGACATGAGAGCTGATTCACCAGGTACTGTATTCATGTTTTATTTATTACTTTTGTAGCACACATTTACCCTCTGTCTGCAAGTATTAATATTAGTATTTAATTATTGTTCTATTTATTTATTTATTACTTTTATTATGGCGGACATTATATAAATAAAAGATTTAAAAAGTTTATGCAACATTAATTCTTGTTTATTTCTTCATTGCTACCTGTCCCAACATTTTGGGGATTTGTTGACACTGTGAAATTTTGAATCAACATTTTTCTCCATGAAAATGTTACATTTACTCAGATTAAACTTTTGATCTTTTCTCTTTTCAGGACTGCAAATATCCAGGGTCTGGATGGAGAGAGTGTGAGGTCCACTGCTACGTGTCCCTGGTTCATGCATGATGCGAAAAATAAAATAAAATAAACAAATTGATTACAAAACCTCGTTGTTTATGATTCATTTTATTAACAGTAAGTTAATTCAAAACAAAAAAAAAGTTCTGTGTCGTGTCACACGGGACACCACCTCCAGCTCCTCTGGATGGACGCAGTGAGTGGACAGCCAAAACGAGTCCCAAACACTTGAGACCACCTGCAGGATGCTTCATCTGCTAGCCAGAAAACACCAGGGTCTCAACTGTAGCACCCCAACATTGTCGTGGATGCAGGTCATCATCATGGGATCGTCTAGGTTAAAGTAATCCTGGCTGCAATTACGCTGTGTGGCTGCTGGGTGCTCGAGTCATCACAGTTCTCTGAAAAAAACATTTGAAAGGATACACAGTATTGTTAAAATCATTGCAATTTGTTTGGTTTGCATAAATTTTTTTATTTCTCATCAATCTTACCAGCTGTGCTCAGTTTTGATTAGCTGACACATAGCTTAAACAAACACTGTGTACACGTCCTAACAAATATCATACAAGCTTATATGTTTCTAAACACGGATCTTTGGAAACCAAATAAAAGATTTTACCACTGTTTAGTGCTCATTTATAGTCAATTCAAAAAAACGTGTGTTCTGGGTTGCATAACAAAATTAAGCCAAATCGTCAAACAAAACGAGGGTAGATTAAATCAATATTTTAAAATAAAATATTATGAAACGTTACTTTTGTAATGTGCTAAGTAATAAGATGTGGCAAATTAAAGTGACAAACGACAAAAACACAGCTGTACACTGCATGCCATGCAGCTAAACACAGGTTTTTAATGTGTTCTGTGTTCAGAAGCATACGCATAAGCTGTGTGTGTGTGATTAAATGCACGCAACAACATTTTACAACTGTTATTTTGGTAAAAGTTTAGGTATTTACTTACTGAAGACGCGACTATCCGCCATTTTGAACTCTAAACTTGGGGAGGGGTGAGAGTTCACCACTAGAGGGGGCGTGAACACAGGACAACCCCAACCTCCTCCCCTGCTCGACTCTCGACACGCCCATGTTGAGGGAGATTTTCAAACTGCTTCGGGGGAGGAGTTACCGATCCACAGGGTGTGGAGTCGCTCTTTAAACAAATTAAACCTCTAGCCAACAACATACACCAAGCAACAACAAAGAATAAACATGTAGATGTATTTATCTATTCCACCCATTCCATCCAAAACCAAAGGCCTAAAAAAATGAAAATAAAAATAAAACCGCTTGTCAGGAGTGAAATGCAGCACTTCCATATAAGGTATGCACTTCTCATCTCTGCAGGGGATTGGCTCTGCTTGAACCACCTTTGTGACATCAGAGTGTACAAGACACATCAGAGTGAACAGTCCTGACCAATATGAAAATTAAGGTGCAATAACATCTGTTCAACCCAAAGGACTACCGTAAACACAGTTTTAGACCAAATATTGCCAAATATTGCCAATTTACACAGATATGCACAATTATGTGAAAATAAACACAGCCATAGTGCTAGATAATATTTTAAACACATTCTAGGGAGTTTATCAGCTAAAAAAAGTTAATTTTGGGTTTAGTCGCACTTTAAGTTGCTGTGTTTGTTGCTCGTTCTTCAGGATGTTGTAGAAACAGTGAGGGTAAGTACGACTTTACCACAAATCACATCATTAGTGTGCAGAAAGTTTGTTGTCTCGTTGACAGGCAACATAGTTCAAGAAAAAACAGGAATGTTAAATTTATAATAAAAAATGTATATGTTTACCAGTAATGTTTTAACTATCATTTTGGAAAAATAACAGTTAAAATTGTAAATTAATTTCAGAAATGACATTTATAGCATTTTAACATCAAGTGTTTCTTTGCACCATAAATTCCGGTATATAGGTTGCGGTTTTTTGCCTAATTTGCATGCCCTGCGACCTATAGAGAGGTGAGACCTGTTTATGGATTTTCCCCCATATTTTTAGACCAATTTATGGCTCAGATATGACCGTTTTTCATTTTGGCAAAAATTGGTGCAGTAACTATTTTGTCCGCTAGGTGACACTTCCAGAGAGTCCACCGACCGTTTCCAGCTCATGTGTCCGAAAATTGCCTCCTCTGCTCGGACTGACTCTGTCGCTGCCCGGCCTCCTGCTCTGGAGGTAACTTCTGTTTGCTGTGTTTGTTAGCTGTTTGTTAGCAAGATAAGTCAAGAACCACAGGACAGATTTTTATCAAACTTACAGAATGTGATCACTGTATGGACATTTACAACTGACTAGCTTTATGAGAGGTTTGAGATTTTTTTTTTTTTTTATGTTTTATGGGCATAAACGTGTCACGTTAGCCTCGTTTTATTTCCGTGTATATTTTAGCAAATAGCTCATAAACCACTCGGCAGATTTTCTTTCAGCTTACAGAATGTAATTATTTGGGTTTCATTTACAAACTTTTGACCTGTATGAGACATTTGAGATAAAATTTGTTGTTTTATTTCATTTTTTATAGACGTAATTGTGTCGTGTTAGCTTTGGTTATTTTCCTGCTATTATTTGTCTAAATAGCTCATAAACCACTCGGCAGATTTTCTTTCAGCTTACAGAATGTAATTATTTGGGTTTCATTTACAAACTGTTGACCTGTATGAGACATTTGAGGTAAAATTTGATTTGGAATAAACAGAGTCTTTGATTATCAAAATAGTAAACAACAACAATGATCATACAATAAACACAAGGTTATTCTTTTGATATACAGTATTTGAATTGGAACAAATTAAAGAATCTCTTGGTGATTTAATTTGTGTCCTGGATTCAAATTAATGGAATAAACAGTGTTCATTGTACTCTCTTGTGTTTTCCAAGAAAAGGTCTCACTGACAGGTTCAGAGAAACAAAGTGTACCACTGAAAGTTTTCAGAGACAAAGGTGTACTACTACATATTGTATAATAAATGATAACATAAATAAATCATCCACAAATAATTTTGTAACAACAGCAAGTATGACATCATTAACAGCTTTTATTTTGAAAACTTGCAAAGGTTACTGTAATTCATAGTGTTTGTGTGCACAACAAAACCATCATTTTGGAAGTGGACACTGGCTTGACGACATTTTTTACTGCCTGATGTTCTCAGAGTTGGGGCAGGAGCTACATGTCAGACCATCACCAACCATGTTTTTTTTTCTGTTACAGATGAAGTTCCTGTTAATAAATGTTGTGAAGCTGAGAAGAGTTCCTGGGTGAGCGATTCATCAGTTCACTGGTATCAAACCAAACATCAGGGTTACACAGGTATGTATTTATTTACTGCAGTCTAAAGTGAAGTGTGGAGCTAACCTGTGTTAGAAACTACCCTGATGCATGCTCAATAATCCAGGTAGAAAAATCCAAAAAAGCTAAGTCTGGTCCTCTGGACATTCAAAAACAAAAACAAAAAGCAAAAAAAACTGTAGAAACGTTTCGTCTTTCGTCCGAAAGACTTCCTCAGTCTGAGAAGCTGTATTCAGCTCAGTCTTATAAATAGCACCCTCCCACAGTGGCTCAACCAGTTGGCTGATGACAGCCGAAAACAGCTGCTCACATGATCAAGGAGGACCATCAGCCTGACGATGGATCGTTAGCACCCTGATGGTTATTTGCTATTCACAGAGGGCTGAGTGATACTAGCAATCACAGCATTGTAAGTGGGGGACAGTTGAACCCGGAGGCCTCCACCTCTGTTTAATGATGGATGGTTTCTTTTCACAAAGATGGCCTCCTTTACTCCTCTCTCAAACCATCGTTCCTCTCTATCAAGGATGTGAACATCTTCATCCCTGAAAGAGTGACCGCTGGCCTGGAGATGAGTGTAGACTGCAGAGTCCTGACCTGATGATGTTGATCTTCTGTGCTGGGCCATCCTTTTGGCCAGTGGCTGTTTAGTTTCCCCGATGTAAGACTGATCACAGCCCTCCTGACACTGAACAGCATACACAATACTAGAAAGTTCCGGAGAAACTTTGACGGGGGCTGCCAGGCTGTTGCCAGACATCTTGAATCAAAATGGCTCCAAATGTTAATCAGTTCTAGAGATACATCTGATAAATACTTTCTATGAGTTTCAAACAGTACCAACAGTGAGTATGTTTTCATCAGATTCTAAATCATGTGACTTGACAGCAGCAGTTTGTGTGAGGAGTGTTCTCCCATTCATTTTCAATGGGGAAATATGGCAACTTTGTTAGCAAAATACATCGCCATGGTAACTCCGATTGCTTAGAAAAGTAATAGCACACATCTCTGAGTCGGGCCGGTCGTTTTGATATAACTTTTGTGGGGGTTCACTTTGTGGTTCGGTCCGTATTAAAGTTGAAAAAGATAACTTTTTCTGGTGTAGAATAATAAGTGGGCAGTAACCAACTAGTTCCTGGATTTGGAGATTCATTACGTCTTTGTTCGCAAATTACGTTGCCATGGTAAGTCGAAATGCCAATAAAAGTAATAGCACACATCAGGGGGCCGAGCCAGTCGTTTTGATATAACTTTTGTGGGGGTAGACATTGTGGTTCGGGCCGCATTAACGCTCGACGACAATGTAGACACACGTTCGAGCACAATAACAATAGGTGGCTTCCATGCATTTACATGCAATGGCAGCCCCCAATTACTGTGTTTGTGCCGGGGGACTGGATCTTTGGGATGAACCAGTCTTTGCCGTAATGTATTTTGGGGTTTAAAAGCCACTGGGACGTTGTGTTTAGAGAATAAACGTCTCAATGTCTCTGAAACTCCCGCCACATACGGAATGACCACTGGTCTGGGTTCTTTCTTTTCACCTGATGGCTGGCTAGAGTCCTGTTTGGGTTTCTTCTCTGCTTTCAGGAAGGCCCAGTTAGGATATCCACATTTCTCTAGAGCCTGTTTTGTGTGTGATTTCTCCTTCTGTCTGGCTCCTGAGTTAGTGGGGACGCTGTCTGCTCTGTGATACAGAGTCCTGATGACTCCTAACTTGTGCTCCAGAGGGTGATGGGAGTCAAACTGTAAATACTGGTCTGTGTGGGTGGGTTTGCGGTACACCTCAGTTTGCAAATTTCCTCTATCAGAAACTGAGACCTCACAGTCCAAGAAAGCCAACCTGCCATTTTTTACATCTTCTCGTGTGAACTTGATATATTTATCCACAGAGTTGATGTGATCAGTGAAATGTTGGACTTCCTGAGATTTAATTTTAACCCAGGTGTCGTCAACATACCTGAACCAATGACTTGGTGGTCTCCCTGAAAAGGATGTCAAAGCTCTCTTTTCTACCTCCTCCATGTACAGGTTGGCAACAATAGGAGAAACTGGAGACCCCATAGCACACCCATGTTTCTGCCTATAATATTGCTCCCCATATGTGAAGTAGGTTGACTGCAGGCACAGTTTCAAGAGTTGACACAGTTGTTCTGTGGAAAGTGTGGTCCTGTTGCTCAGAGTGGTGTCTGATTTTAACCTTAAACAGACCACCTCTACTGCTTCATCAACAGGAATGCACGTAAAGAGTGATGTGACATCAAAAGAGACCATTGTTTCATCAGTCTCCATGATGACATCCCTCACCTTATCCACAAAGTCCATGGTGTTCTGTATGTGGTGTTCTGAGCTGCCAACTAAAGGGATGAGTACAGATGCCAGATATTTGGAAACATTGTAAGTGACCGAGTTAATCATGCTAACAATTGGTCTTAAAGGTACACCTTGTTTGTGGATTTTGGGTAAACCATACAGACTTGGCGTGGCCTCCCCTGGGTACAGTCTGTGGTACAGAATATTGTCAATAGCCTTGTCCTGCTTCAAAATTTTCAGGCAATCTATCAACTTCTTCTTGTAACCACTTCCTGGATCTCTTTTCAGCGGTTCATAAGTGGTTAAGTCACTAAGGAGTGACATAACTTTCTCATGATAGTCTTTCTGGTTCAAAATCACTGTGCACCTTCCTTTGTCTGCTGGGAGAATTATGATGTTTTTGTCTTTGCTAAGCGTGGTGAGTGCATCCCTCTCTTCTCTACTGATGTTGGAAGGTGGTGGTTTGGCATTACTGAGTGAGTTTAATTGTCTCCCTTTCACATAAAGGGAGCTAGCTCCCTTTATGGGAATGGAGCCTGCATGGAGGAGGGAGACAATTCCACTCACTCCTTCATCTTTAAAAACTGTTAGGATAGGCTAAGTGCTTGGTGGCTGTACAGTACTGTACATTTATCTATTTATTAAAAATATACTGTACAGTTCAGTATATATTTTTATTTATTTATTTATAAATAGATAAATGTACAGTACTGTACAGTCACCAAGCACTTAGCCTATCCTAACACAGTTGAGGAGTCAGTTGAATTGTCTCCCTCCTCCCCAGCAGGCTCCATTCACATAAAGGGAGCTAGCTCCCTTTATGTGAAAGGGAGACAACTCAACTCACTACTTCATCTTTAAAAACTATTTTAGGATAGGCTAAGTGCTTGGTGACTGTACAATACTGTACATGTATTCATTTATAAATAAATAAAAACTTTTAATGAGATACTTATTTGTAAGTATGGGACCTTGTAAGTAAGAGCACTCGTAAGTCGGGGACTACCTGTATATACATACACAGAATGCAATAAAAACGTATGTAATTCCTCAGGAAAAAAATTAATTTGCAAGAACACAAGTTTTGTCCTACATATTATAAACTCATTTGCCACAGGTGTTGAGAAATTCCAGAAGTTTGTTCAACTCAGTTCTGGTGGTTTTGCAGTGATGACAGGATGCATCCATGCAGCCTATGTAATATATAATTCTGTGGACAGAGGGTGGGAGTGTGTACAGGCTGGGGAGTTTTGCAAGAATGATGAGGACTGTGGCTCCTTGGATACAAAGTGTAATGACATTGAAGTAATTATTTTATTGTGGGACTGAATATCAGTGAATGAGCGTGATCGGATGAAAAATTGTGTGAAGAGATGCTGATGGTGGACAATTGGGTCTGTGTGGAGGGAGGGGGAGATCTGAAGATGATTTCCGCAACAATGATAAAGACAGTGGAAAAGGACAGACGGGCCATTTCACTAGTGTGATCTGCTTTGTGGAGACATGATGAGGAACAGGAAGTTCGGATGGGGGAGTATTTTGAAGAAAAAGTGAAGTTTGCTGTGGACTTTGGGCACCCCTAACCAGGAGGGAGAAGTCTTCTTAAGGGCAGACGTCTCCTCTCGGTCTCCGCTTTGCTTTTTCTTTGTCTTGTCTGTGAAACTGTTTGAGAGCCTCTCTTCTACAAAATCTTCTGAATCATAACTATGGTTATTGCCTGTGTACAGCACCTGTGTGAACGGACGTCACGCGGGCATTTTTACTTTTCTGTGATTAAGTTTCTAGAGCAACTGTCTTTTCTGACTGCGTTGTGGATCTGCAAACGTTATAAGTTGCCGGTCAAAGCACCTGTGTGAACGGACGTCACGCGGGCATTTTTACCTTTCTGTGATTAAGTTTTAGAGCAACTGTCTTTTCTGACTGCGTTGTGGTTCTGCAAACGTTATAAGTTGCCGGTCAAAGCAGATGGCCGCTTGTCCTGAGTCTGGGTCTGCTAGAGGTTTCTTCCTTCTAAAAGGGAGTTTTTCCTTTCCACTGATGCCTAGTGCTTGCTCAGGATAGGAGACTGCAGCCAGGCCAAGATTTGACTTGTTGCTGGATTCATTAGATAGAAAACTTTACTAGTTTAACCGGAATTTTATTAGTGGGGCTGTTAGCTCCCGCTAGCTCCAGAACGAATTTAGCTTAAAAAACCACGTAGCTGCATTTATTGTTCGCTTACCTGCTGCCTCTGTCACCCTCCTGGGTCCTCTGGACTGTT
>JBBPBX010001769.1:17129-55497 GCA_038048925.1 Garcialebias charrua | reverse complement strand
TACAACAACACTCCCTGTATGAGAAGTTCCAGTCTGGATTCAGGGCAGCTCACAGTACTGAGACTGCACTGCTGAGGGTTACTAATGATGTCCTCTTGGCTGCTGACACTGGCTCTCCCTCCATCCTTGTCCTCCTTGACCTCACTGCAGCCTTCGACACTGTGGACCATAGTATCCTCCTCCACCGTCTTCATGTGGAGGTCGGTCTCTGTGACACCGTCCTGGACTGGTTCAAATCTTTCCTCTCCAATAGGCTGGAATGTGTTAGTCTTGGCAACGCCACGTCCCAGACAGTCTCTGTCTCCTGTGGTGTCCCTCAGGGGTCGGTTCTGGGGCCCCTGTTGTTTTCCCTTTACATGCTGCCTTTAGGTCAAATTATTAATCAGTTCAACATTTCTTTTCACTGTTATGCCGACGATACACAGCTTTACATCAGGACTGGAGCATCCTCATCTTCCACCTTGTCATCTCCATCTTCACTCACTGCCCTCTCTGCCTGCCTGGAGGCAATTAGGGCATGGATGAATCAGAACTTTCTTCAATTAAACTGCTCCAAGACCGAGGCCATACTGATTGGCACCCCTCACCAGGTACAGACATCTACTATAACAACACTTTCCTTTTCTGGACAAGACATCCCCCTCTCCACCTCTGTTACTAATCTTGGAATAAAAATGGACTCCAATCTTACATTTGAAAATCACATTAAGCTTCTGTTTAAAACTTGCTTCTTCCATCTTCGAAACATCTCTAGACTTCGCCCATCCCTAACTTTTTCCGATGCTGAGAAGCTCGTCCATGCTTTTGTCTCCTCCAGGCTCGACTACTGCAACTCCCTGTTTATTGGAATCCCTGGCAAAAACCTTCAGAAACTTCAATATATTCAAAACAGTGCAGCAAGGATCTTGTTGCGAGTTCGTAAATTTGAACATATTACGCCCATTCTTCATAACCTTCATTGGCTTCCTGTCGCCTACAGAATTCAGTACAAAACTGCTCTCATTACACATCAATGCTTACATGGAGCTTCACCAGATTATCTGAAGGATATTCTTATTCCACACTCATCCACCCGGTCGCTGCGGTCACAGAACAGTAATCTCCTTCACATTCCGAGAACCAAATTAAGGACCATGGGAGACCGGGCTTTCAGTGTGGCTGCCCCCCGCCTGTGGAACTCTCTTCCTGACTGTCTGAGGGTCCCACAGTCTGTGGTTGACTTTAAGAGCGGCTTGAAGACCTTTCTTTTCAACCGAGCATACT
Organism: Garcialebias charrua; assembly: GCA_038048925.1. Taxonomy (NCBI): domain Eukaryota; kingdom Metazoa; phylum Chordata; class Actinopteri; order Cyprinodontiformes; family Rivulidae; genus Garcialebias; species Garcialebias charrua. The sequence continues at coordinate 54,234 of JBBPBX010001769.1, read as the reverse complement.
CTGCCTCCTCATGATTCTACTTTTGATCTTAGTTGATACTGTTATTGATTTTACTTGTTTTATTACTTGTTTTATTGACATTTAATTTCTGTTGCACCGTGTAGCACTTTGAGATTTTCATTAATGAAAAGTGCGTTATAAATTGAATTCATTATTATTATTATTATTATTATGGACTTCAATTTGGTCAGTTGGTCCCTCAACACAACTGATAACATTTCTTTAAAGAGAAGACAGGCTGTAGGCGAGCCGATCTGCCCTGTTGACATGCACACAGTTGGATATCTCATCGACTTGGAAGACTTGATGATGTGTCTATCTCTGCTGTCATCTGTGGATCTTAAGGACACATATTAAATTGGATTTTTGATAACTGGTTCCTGCTTTTTGGATTCGGCTGGTTCCTGGTCTATCAACTAGGGCTGCAACTAACGATTATTTCAATAATCGATTAATCGGCCGATTATTTTTTCGATTCATCGATGAATCGGCAAAAAAAAAAAAAAAAGGAAACAAGTTTTAATTATCACCTCTTTATTCCAAAATTTGACTGACATATCAAATCGCACAAAAAACAGGTTGCTACTTGACTATTCTGTTAGTAAAATATTGAATAATTAAAAAATAAAGTTAGTCAGCTTCAATAAAAAATAAATGTACACAAACATATATACAAATGTATGATTTATACCTGCACAAAATGTAGCTACTTTGTAAAATGTGTTTTTGAGGGACAAGTGTAACCTGGATTAAAGGTGTGGATTGTTTTAACCTGGATGGGGCAGCTGTGGCTGAGTTGTTAGAGCAGTCGTCCTCCAATGCAAGAGTTGGGGCTTGGAATCCACCAGCAGTCACATGCCTAAGTGTCCATGGGCAAGACACTGAACCCCATGTTTGTGCCCCATTGGTGTATGAATGTGAGCTAAAGCTCGGATTTGTCTCTTTAGAATGATTTGTTCTTTGTAATCTAGTAGAGTGCTGTATGAATGGGTAAATGAAGACATGTAGTGCTTTACACTACTATAAACAATGTAAAGCACTTTGAGTATCAATTAGATAGAAAGGTGCTATATAAGTACAGTACAGTCCATTTACCATTACAAGTGTGGATCATTGTAACCTGGGTTAAAAGTGGGCATCATGGCAGTGAAGTCTTCGTCTTCAACCATCGACAGAGGCCTCATGTCAGTGACGTTCATGTAAGGATCTTTCAGTCTCTGCTGCTTGCTGTGGTGTGCATGATGTCTGTCCATCATGAAGGCTGCCTGTCACTGTTGTTTTCTGGAATGAGAGAGAGTTTATATGTATTATATCATAATTTACAGTAACTCAAGAAATGCCTTGTTTCACTTGGTTAAACGCACAAGCACACACACACACACACACACACACACACACACAAATATAAAATACTAATTACACACACTTGAGTAGATGAATAAATTACTGTAATTCCTGTTTAAATGCAATTCATCCTTCCATACAATGCAGTGACTTCAGACTTTGCCAGCAAATTAAAAGTTGAAGCTAAATCATTAAATTATCACCATCTTTGTGTTAGATTTATTTATAAAACACATTTAAACACTGCTTGTATCGTTACATTAAAAATAAAAACACACACATTCTCTGTCACAGCTAAGAAACAAGCAGCTTCAGCTGCCAGAGACACTGGCATCACGTTTTCTCTCTTTGAAACAGAACAAATATGTTTTGACTTACCTGCTGCTCTTCCTTCATTCACACGTGGTGAAGCCCGTCATGTTTACATTTCATCTGCGTGGTTATCTCGTGTCGCGTCGTCACTTTTCAAAGCTTTTTCATCTTTATGAAGCGTCGAACTCCCACACGTTGTAGGACTTATTTACAGTTTTCTCTGCGTCGCGTCGGTCATTTGTAAAATAGACTTTGAAAACAGTCTCTGCTGTGTTTCCTCCTCCCTCCTCGCTCAGTTCAGAAGCCACACACACGCGCAGGCGCAGCACGCTGACGCTGCAGTTTTTTTTTTTTTCAAACTTTATTCAGTCAGGCTCAGCCAGCTTTGACAAAGCTTTACCGGTGAACAAAACAGCTCCGCGGCGCCGTGAAAGATGCATAATCGCGCGACACAACGAATCGATGATGAAATTCGTTGCCAACACTTTTAAAAATCGATTTTTATCGATTTTATCGATTCGTTGTTGCAGCTCTACTATCAATAGGGCTGGACGATATGGCCAAAATTTTTATCACGATATAGTTCTTAATTTCGGTCGATATCGATATAATTCGATATCGATATAAACAATATAAAAGCCTAAAAAAAACTATAAACTATACAAATAAATTGATGTTCACCTTGTATTTGTATTTAGCCTCCAAAAAGATGGAAATCACCATCAAATAAACATAAAATTCTCAACCCAATAATTCTGTCGGGTCATGGACAGTTTTTTATAGAAACGTTTCACCCTCCATCCAGTTTCCAGATGACCCAACTGAGAATTACAGGTATTGGATTTGGTACCTGGATTATTGAGCATGAACGTTCTCGGCATAAAATTCTCAACTGTGTCAATATTAATAGTTTTAACTTTAAACAAGAACTTTAAAATTTACAGCATTGAAATTCATAGTTAATTAAATAAAACTTTTGGGTATAGTTATTGATGAGAAGCTGACATGGAAATCTCATGGAAATTACTTAAGAATAAAAATAACAAAATCAATTACATTATTGTATAAAGTAAAATAGTTTTTGAATGACAAAGTTTTGAATATATTGTATAATGTAATGATTGTTCCATATTTAATCTGTTGTATTGAAGTTTGGGGAAAAGCATGCAAAACTTTTACAAATCCTATTTTTATTTTACTAAAAAGAGCTGTAAGAATTATTATTAGGAAGTGCTATGGTCACCCAACAAATATATTATTTCATCAATTGAAATTATTAAAATGTTATGATTTGGTTGAACATAGTATTTTACAAGTCATGTATAAAACTAAAAAAAATATTACCCCCAAATATTCAATTACATTTTGTTTAAAAAGTTATTAAACCCTGAAGGGAATGTAAATGTTTGTAAAATCTTCATTTAGAACTAGTGTGAAGGAGCTGAGTTTTAAATCAGGAAACAGGATTGTGTTGATTTGATATCATCATAAACATTTATAAAACTATTTATATGTTTTAAAAGATGATTAAATCAAAGTTGTTGGGAAGGTGTGGTGCAGGTGAAGTGAAGGTTGTTTGTAGTTATTTTGTATTTTTTAAACAAGGGGCAGATATTATAACACTATTTTCGTCTTTCTGCACCTTTTCATTCAGTGTTTTTCTTTCTTTTTATTCTGATGAATCTGTTTTATTTTCAATTTAAAAAAAACATGCAGCACTGCTGGGGCTGTTTGTTTACGTCGTAGTTTCAGGGAAACGTTGGCTCAAACTTTATTCTTCATCTTCTGACTCTCATCATATTCTATCGAGTGGAAACTCTTCAGATTAAACAAGTTAGAATAGATGTTTCCACCGCTAGTTAGAACGACTCTGTCACGTTTTGAAAAATAAACACAAACCGAGTAAGACTCGCTGCAGATGAGACCTGCAGTAAAACCGAACTACGTCCACACCGACGAATTAGTCTTTCCTCTCATCAGTGATGTCGTCTCTTTCTCTTCGCTTGTGAAACTTTGTTCAGTCACATTCTGACGGTCATGAGCACTCGTTTGACTCGTTTTGAAGCGAAAACTTAACGCGCTTTGGAGACTAGCTTAGCTTTTAGCCTGCTACCGCTAACGCCTGCTGCTGGACTGAGCGCTGCGTAACAACGACGTCACCACGCACGTTTTGTGTCACAGCTTTTTCTGTCCGGGCGGGTTGTTGAAGCAGCCGCTCCAACCCGAACAGAAACAGAAAAACGTTGTAAAATCCTATCGAAATATCGAAAATATGCTTAAACTTCATATCATCGTTATTGAATAAAAGTATATCGCGATATTTATCGTTATTGAATTATCGTCCAGCACTAACTATCAACAAACAAGGAAGTTGTCTGCAGCAAATCTGGACCTGGCCAGGCTGCCTGCCTTACATGATGGCTTGGTTCATGTCTCAAGAACCCAGACTTTTGGCTAAATGGATCAGATCTTGGGGATTTTTTTTCTCTCAGGCACGTTCCATTGTTATGGTCATTTTAATGTGTTATGTTAATGGTAGGTATCTCGGGATCTTGTTCACGAATGAGGGAAAACTGGAGCGTGAGATCGATAGGCGGATAGGTGCAGCGTCCGCAGTGAAGCGGGCGCTGTACCGGTCTGTCGTGGTGAAGAGAGAGCTGAGTCAAAAGGCAAAGCTCTCAATTTACCGATCGATCTACGTTCCCACCCTCATCTATGGTCATGAGCTTTGGGTTATGACCGAAAGAACAAGATCTCGGATACAAGCGGCTGAAATGAGTTTTCTCCGCAGGGTGGCTGGACTCTCCCTTAGAGATAGGGTGAGAAGCTCAGTCATCCGGGAGGGACTCGGAGTAGAGCCGCTGCTTCTCCACATCGAGAGGAGCCAGTTGAGGTGGCTCGGGCATCTGGTTAGGATGCCTCCTGGACGCCTCCCTGGTGAGGTGTTCCGGGCATGTCCCACCGGGAGGAGACCCAGAGGAAGACCCAGGATACGCTGGAGGGACTATGTTTCTCGGCTGGCCTGGGAACGCCTTGGGATTCCCCCAGAGGAGCTGCTCCAAGTGGCTGGGGAGAGGGAAGTCTGGGCCTCCCTACTTAGGCTGCTACCCCCGCGACCCGACCCCGGATAAGCGGAAGAAAATGGATGGATGGATGGATAATGGTAGGGTGGTGCCTGGCCTTGGGTCTTGGCAAAACTGTGATTCAGATTCAGCAATGGTTCTGTGTGTTTTTGAAAGTCACTGTTTCCTGGGCTGCTTTAATGTACGGGCTGACCTGGGCTGAAGTCCATGTGCCTACATCATTTGGAGGGGGTCAATTGTTTTGAGGTCATATGATAAGCTGAAATACATTGTTTTGTAACTTGTCAGGTTTTCTGTCAATCATTTCAGATGCATGTTTGTGGTGCTGATCCAAATAAAAAGTGACCCATGTGGGCTCATTGGCCATGAGCTGATCAATCAGAATGTGTGTTGCTAGAATGGAGGCATGTCCCTCAGTGATTGACTGACAGCTGTCCACATGTCGTGATAGAAGTTCAAGAGCGGTGCTCAAAATAAAAGCATATATTTGACAGAATGAGTTTGAAAAAGAACTGGAGACCATATTGAAGCTGGCAGATTTTTAAAAACATCTGTCAGAGAAGCTGAACCCACAACAGGATGTTCACTGAATCTTCCACCACCTGAGGGAGACGAGGACGAGGCGCGACCCCGCAGGTGATGCTACAGCAGGTGTCACCAGTGCGGTGCTCGCGGACACCTGGTCGCCCGCAGGGACCACGAGGTGCCAACGGGGCATGTTCTAAAAATAGCACTCATCAAGGCACACCACGTAAAAAAAAATCGTCATTAATTATATTTTTTAATTTAAGAAATAACGTTTGCAATGATGTATATACTGTATTTGAAATGAAAATAATTAATAAAACTTTTAAAAAGAAATAGTTTTATGTATACAGTTTAGCAATCTTGCCTGGGGTCAAAGTTCAGAATCAGACCCCTCCCCATTTCTTTTTTTTCTCATTTTTTTCTCATGAATAATTAAATAATAAGAATAATCACTGCAAAATATCACATCATGCTGATGCTGATCTGTTTTCTTGTTGCTGTGTTCATTTGTGACCATTTGCTCATACAGACTCATGTTCGTGCGGCTGTCTGTAATGATTTTGTTTTTCTATTAGTGATTAGTGTATTTCTAGTTGATGTTTTTCTTAGTCAATCCTAGATGTTATTACTATTTTTCTCTTACATTTTGTTGTTGAATGTAACTGGGACCCTGTGTACATAATCTCATTTCATCACATGTACCACATGCGGTGCAAATGACAATAAAGATTCTCTGACTGACTCTGACTCTGATTTCTGCAGCAGGGCAGCTACAAGCTAGTTTTACCTCCCAGAGGGGAAAATGGCAGAAAAACATAAGAAAACACATTTGCGCAGTGACTTGGAGGAAAAGGTCTTTCACAGTGTTAAAAGACAAGTGTGTCTGTGTCTCATTAGTGGCTGTGCGACAGCAAAACACAACGTGGAGTAATTAGGGTTGCCAACTCCTTGATAAATAAATAAGGGACACCTCTCGGCAGGGCTGGTCACCCCATTTAACCCCCCCCCCACACACACACACACACAAACACCCTGCCTGCCCCTCCTCACTTTGAAATCAACCTGAATTCATTTGGATACGTGTTTTTGAATTATAAAAATATGTATAAACAAATTATTACACAATTAACCATTTATTTTTAGTGCAAATAGAATTGCCAGAAACAAACATATCTTTTGAAAATTATGTATCTTTCTTAAACAGACCTCTGTCCTGCTTAATAACTTAAAACAGTATTAAATAACAAAAAATCAATACGAACATTCTGTAATAGTGCATTTAGTGCAACGTGCAAATAAAGTTTGTAGTAAATTTGTGAGCAAGACATTTCATAATTTAGACTGACAATGAGCTCACTTCTAATTAGTTCAGTAGAACATTTGTTTCGCACATCAGTCCACTTACTTTTCATGAAAGAGAAAATCCTTTCCACAAACCCAGTGGAAGATGGGATGCTGAGGACAAAGGATACAACAGCCTGGATGTTGGGGAGGTCAGCTGCCTGAAGAACTTGCATCCACTTCTCTGCTGTTCCCTGGGACTGCCACCTTTCTTTCTCCTGAGGTGAGGTGGTGAGGTGGTCTATCAGGCTGTTTGCAGTCACACATTCCTCATACAGCTCATCCATAGACATGTTTAGCCTGCCAAAAGGTGTTAAAGTTCATTAGTGACACATAGCCTAGGTTATGTAGTGATAAATAAATGGAAAAACGTGTATTGTTTATATTTATAATTTAGCATTGTATTTAAACTACATTTTGAAATGTATTTATTAATTTACCTATATGAACTGTGTTTTTTTAAAGATGGACAAGGTTGTATGTTTGCATAGTGTAAAGTAAATTCACAATTATGTATTTATTTGTACGTGTCAATTGTACACTTTTGTTTATAACTATCAATAATTAAACATGGTTCACCACTACACTGGAAATTATTGAATTTTTACCTGCCAACCAGGTGAAGACTTTCAGTGATCTTCTCCACTTCCTCAAAGGATATTTTTCCAGATGCCAGAGAGAGGGGCTGAAGGTGAAAGAGCCAGTTTTCCTCTGAGAAGTCAAACCACTTCTGGACATAACTGATGGCAGTGTTTTTTTTTTACATACCATATCTGCCTCTGGTGTTGCCCGGTGCAGAACAAATTGGTCAAGGGTTCTCCTGGTTTTGTTGTCTTTCACGTTTCTTATGTGTCCAACTGCAGAAGCATGCTGTTTCACATCAAACTGTCCACCGTGGGCTACAGAAAAAGTACGCTTGCAGACAGTACAGTTCGCTTTGTAGCCATTATCATTCACGCATTCCAGCCACTTCCTTTTCCCACTCGACTCTGTAGTTTTGCAGCCGTTTCTTTTTTTTCCTGGGGGGAGTAGTCAGGCTCGAAGGTGATCTATGTTCACTGTTTAAATCCCCTGAATGTTTGCCGCTCGCGTCCATGCTTCTTCTTCAAATCCTGTCGCTGCCGTGTCTTCCGTAAACAGCCAAGACTGGACCAATGAGATGAGCCGGATTCTGTAGTTTCAATCACGTGTGTAAAAGGCTGTCAGCTCATTGGTCACAGAGCAGAGCGGCTTCTTTACCGTAATAATTGACATAAAAGCGCATCATTATGTATCAACTCCATTGACGTTGACAGAATAGTTTTGATTCTCACGATATTACGGGACAAAGTGCGTCCCGTAATAGATCAATGAGGGACGCGTACTTTTGTTTCTAAATACGGAACGATTCCGTTTTTCAAGGGACGGTTGGCAACCCTAGGAGCAACACTTCATCAGCTAACACGCTAGCTTCAATGCTAACTAGCCCCCTGGTTGCTCGCAACAGGCAGAAGAATGTCAGAGGCAGCTTTGAGCAGGCAGATGTTTTTCATGAGGCATTTTCAGGTATGGAGCTCTTGAAAGAAGCAATGATGAAATATGTGAAAAATAATTTATTTAAAAGAGTAAAAGATGCTTTGATTAGTTAAAATGATTTTATATGTACAGCACTTTGTTGCAGCTGTGGTTGTTTTAAAGGGCTTTATAAATAAAAGTGTTGTTGTTGTTGTTGTTGTTGTTGTTGTTGTTGTTGTTGTTGTTGTTAAAAATGCTGCAGATCTGAGGATAAATACTAATGTCACATGATTCATTTAAAAATGTCACTTTGTTTATTATATTACATTACTGATATTTTGTATCGGCAAGAGTTAAGTTATTCTGAAATGTTACAAACACAACAGTTAGTGCAAACAGGGCTTGATTGGAAGATTTTATTCTTAATAGGTTCTTAAAAATGCTACAGATTTGTTAATAGTAAAAAGCATATTTTGAATGAATGTTACAAATGTGTTCATTCCTACAAAACAGTTAATAAAATATTTATAAAACACAATGAATTTCAAATGTTACAGAATGAGTTTAACATAAAATAAATAGTGTTTTATGTGTAAATATCAGTTAATAAATCATCTGTTATGCCCCCCTTGTTTAGGACTGGAACCAATCTCAGCTGCTTTTGTGTGAAGGCAGGGGACACCCAGGACAGGTCTCCAGTCCATCACAGAGACAGAGAAAGAGACAAACAACCATCCACACTCCCAGTCACAGCTACAATTTACAGTCGTACAGAAGAGCCCAAAAATATTCAAACTGAGGATTCAAGTTCTCGATTGACAGTTCTAATCACTCATTAATTATAAATAATAATTTATTATATTTACCAAGCTAAATCCTTACTGATAATCATTGTGTGGAGTCTTTAATAATACTGATCAGATGTGATCAGGCAGCATGTATTCCCATGTGTAAATGTATTATTATTAATACTATAATTACAGTTGAGCCGTGCAATAATTTGTCCCACTGAAGTAGCTCTCAGTCTCAAAAAGGTTGGTGACCCCTGTGCTACAGTTTATTAGCTGGAGAGGGTCCTCTGGACGGGTTCAAAAAACAAAACATTGTATAAACGTCCAGAGTACCAGACTTAACTTTTTTCTTTCCTACCTGGATTATAGAACATGCATCAGGATACTACAATAGGCATATTTGAACAAAACTATAACAAAGGTGTGTCTCTGTTTAACGTGTAATTTTTTTAATTTTCCAAACCCCTCCAAATGTTATCTCTGTGAAGGGGTCAGTTTTAGGTGTTTGTAGTTCTTCATAAATATCTGCAAATTTAAATCCTACACTGTAATAAATCATTATTGTAGGAGTGGTGGCACAGAGGTTAGAGAATGTGGGCCTGTGATCAGAAGATCGTCGGTTCAACTCCCGATACTGACAACATCAACATGTGGGTGGGAATGGTGAAACAGACCTGCTTCCACCTTCATTTGCTCCACTCTGGGCCCTTGAGCAAGGCCCTTAACCCCCACCATCTGTTCCTCTGGGAGCCCTAGATAGCAGCTCTCTGCTTCACACAGAAGTCTGTGGTTGCGTCAGGAAGCACATACGGCGTAAAAATAATTATGAAATATAAATGCTGCCTTCTCTGTAACAGGCGGTTTGCCTGTATTATTACCAATCATGTGGTTTTTAATGTTCAAGTATTTTTTAGCAACAATAAAGTTTATAAATTGTCATTTATAACAGCAACCTTCATAATGGACAAGTTTATTGTTAGTGGTAAAACTAAAGATTGACACTGGAAGGGTGATTTAGCTGTTAATTAACTTTGTTAAATTCAAATGGGTTATGTTAAAAATGACTTTTATTACAGGTGGTCCTTTGTTCAGAAAAGAATAACTTAAAAAAATGTCTGCCTTTAAAATTGTTTTTTGTAGTAATATGTTGGTGTTAATGTATATGCAGACAGAAGATGGTAGGGCTGTAACGGTACACATGGGTGTACCGAACCGTTTTGGTACGGCACGTTTGGTTCGGTCCACCTGTGTACCGTTTCAGTTATTTTTTCACTCATTAAATCTTATTAACGGGAGATTATGTGCCGCGGAACTAAAATTTCTAGCCGTGTTTCAGTACGGCGCAATTATCTTGCAGCACACTTAGCATTTAGCAGCCTAGCATGTCGTTGCAGTCTCCTTTTTAGGAACATTATGCCTTTCTTGTTAAAAGACGTGAACAAATCCAAAGCTGTGAGTCGACATTGTTTCACGGAGATTGGATCTGCAGCAGACAACATGTCTGACTTGTTAACGCTCTTGAAACGACATCATCTGAACGTGAACATCTTCTACAAGCAAGAAAAGCAGCTTGTTGCAAACACCGCTAACAGCAGCAGCATTTAAACAAACTTCATCAGATAATTCAGATCGGTCCAGAGCAATAACACAAGCTGTAGAAGTTTTTAAAGCTCTGGATCTACGTCTGAATGTTGTTGATGCTGTGACTTTAAAGTTCTTGAGCCTGGCTACGACATCCATCATGTCAACACTTCAGCCAAAATGTTCAGCACTTAATGAAAAAGCTCAAACTGATATTGTCAAAAAGCCCTGGAGCTGATTAAAGCCCTGATGATGATGATGATGATGATGATGATGATGATGATGATGATGATGATGATGATGATGATGATGATGATGATGATGATGATTACAGAGAGTCTCAACCATCTCATAACAACTGTTCAAGAAGAGGTATTGTTCTTTTATTATTAATGTATTATTATTATCTAATTAACCTTTTTAATTTAAAATTTTAATCTTATTAACTCTTTTTTTTACCTCTTTATGTTTAATTTCCAGTCTGGAACAGAGATAGCAGCTGTCTTCTTCCTCTTCAGGGAATTCCACCTGTAGCTAAGAAGTGTGTGATGACTGAACTCTGAACTTTTCCAAGGACCTGTCCCACCTGGGGGAGCAGGTCCAAGAAGAGGTTGTTGTGAGTACCGTATTTTCCGGAATATAGGTCACACGTTGTATAGATTGCTTTGTCCAATTATTGCCAAAAAATTGGAAAAATCCATAAACGTGTCGCACCTTTATATAGATCGCACCTAAGTCACCGCCGACGTAACGCGTCATCCACCGCTGACGTGACGCGTCACAGCTGAGACAACCCGGAAATGTGGTCCGAGTGTTTAGCTCTGCTGCAAATGTCTGCCACAGGAGCGCACAGTAAGGCTTTAAGAAGATTAATACTTAAAAAAACAATTGTTTGTTTGATAAAAATTATAGCAAATATGTGTCTGAGCTGAACTTTTCCTTAATAAAAAGGAAGTCAAAAAGGACTTGCTCAAAAACTATATATGATGTAACCTTGTGTGTTTGTGTATTACACTTATGTTGTACTTATGATGTAGCTTAGTGCGTTTGTGTATTACAGTTAGAAAAATTAAGTAGTTATTCATTTTGTGAAGCAGTTTGTGTATTACAGTTAGAAAAATTAAGTAGAATTATTCATTTTTGTGATGTATTTGTGTATTACAGTTAGGAAAATTAAGTAGAATTATACATTTTGTGAACATCCTGATGTTGTGCCATCTTTTAGTTTGTGTATTACAGTTAGAAAAATTAAGTAGAATTATTCATTTTATGATCTAGTTTGTGTATTACAGTTAGGAAAATTAAGTAGAAAATAAAAAATAAAAAATAGGAAAATTAAGTAGAAAAAAAAATTAAGTGTGATGTAGTTTGTGTATTAGTTAGAAAAATTAAGTAGAATTATTCATTTTGTGATGTAGTTTGTGTATCACAGTTAGAAAAATTAAGTAGAATTATGGGTGATGTAGTTTGTGTATTACAGTTAGAAAAATTAAGTAGAATTATTCATTTTGTGATCTAGTTTATGTATTACAGTTAGGAAAATTAAGTAGAATTATTCATTTTGTGATGTAGTTTGTGTATTACAGTTAGAAAAATAAGTAGAATTATTCATTCTGTGATGTTGCTTGAAGGTTATCATTGGTTGAACAAACTGTGAAATAAGGGGCAGATATAATAAGATTTCATCTTCTTTCTGCTCCCTTCATTTTATCCTACTTGTATTCTTCAGGGTATCCGCGGGGTTGTAAAAGGTAGTAAAAGGTAGTAAATGAAATTAACACAAATTAAGGCCATTAAAAAGTATTAAAAAGTAATAAACGTCATCTGACGAGGTATTAAATTTTTTTAAACCTACACAACTATATTTTTCCCTTTCTGGCGTCTTAAAAAAGGTCTGTGAATTTATTTATCTTTTTTAATTTTATGTTCCAAGTAGGACTTTAGCTAAAACAAAGACGTCATATCGTCAGTCAGTGCGCGCGCACCAACAGCTGGCCGAGGCTCTCAAGCCTCGGATATAGTCGCGCTTTGGTCCGCAAGCTGGAGCGCGCGTGCTGCGCGCGCACTGTGCATGCGTTTATAGTGTGGCACGGCAGCGCATGGCAAAGTGCTGTTCTTTTACTGACCAGCAGGTGGCAGTACCCTCTAAAACCTGTGCATATGTTGCAAGAAAGGGTGTAGAAGAAGAAATCTACCGTAGAAGAAGAACTGTTTGACGTCACACAACAAAAACAAATAGCTTTCCGCTCGCTCGGGGAATTTAATACATTTGAATCACATAAAAAACATTCCTCCATGCGTCGCGACGCCGTTTCCACGACCACAGCGGCACAGACAGCTGCAGGCTCTGGCGTGAAGGCTGTCGGTGAGGTCGCTACCCGACCTGTCAATCAATTCGGCATGCGCGCTAGGCTTGCGGAGCTTCAAAATCTGGGAGGTGCACGACCACGCGCGAAACCAACGCGCTGGTCAAAGCGCGGGGGCGGGGACTTTGCAATTGCGTCATTTTGGCCGCGCGCCCTATGCGACGCGTCAACTATATCCGAGGCTTCAGGCTGATCATGTCTGTAAAAAGAAACAGGAAAGAGGAGTGCGACTTTATCCTCCGACATTTAACAAGAAATTTACCTAAACAATTGTTTGTTAGCTCGAAATTATAGCAAAAGGTGTGTGTCAGTCTAACGTTTTCTTAATAAATGTACTTTAATGGTTAATTCGGCTTTATTTATTTTTTTAAAGTGTCGCTGCCTGTGTGCACCGTGATCGCTCAGCGGTGAAAACAGGAAAAAGGAGCGCGGCTCGTTTCGCCGTCATTTAACAAGAAAAATACCTAAACAATTATTTGTTAGCTCGAAATTATAGCAGAGATGTGTTTCTGTCTATCATTTTCTTAATAAATGCACTTTAATGGTCAAATTAGCTGCATTTCGCCACCGTGGTGCAGCTTGCTGCTGGATTGAAGCAGTGAGCAGAGAGGTGGGGAGAGTATGGCAGGCCGATTGGGTCATTAATAGCTAGTGAAGATTCTCAGTCATCCAGGACATGGTGAATTCTAAAAAGTGCAATAAAAAAACAAAGTATAGTATAATAGTATAATAAATAGTATAATAAATAAAGACCAGTTGTTTTTGTCTTGAACTTTTTTTAATTTGTCATTAAAGGCACGTTTTCCTATTACATGATACAACAGCCAACAGCATGCCATACCCTATGGGGCCATCAGGAACTGCAGGTTTTTTTTTTCAGTCAGAATGAATGGAAACGGCCATATTTCAGTCAAATGGTTTATAAATATGGGGGGAAAAAATCTATAAATATGTCACTTCGTCCTATAAGTTGCAAGGCATGTAAATTATGCAAAAAACTGCAACTTACAGGATGAAAAATACAGTAGTTATTATTTTTCTCCCTCTCTTTTTGAATTATGCATGTGTTCAGTGTTGAATTATTTTAACTAAACTGTTCTGTTTTCAAGTTTACAGTTTTTTGTTTGCCATTAGAGATATGCTGTGTGTGGGAACAATTAAACTTTTTCTCTTGGGTTAGATTTAAATAACAAATAGGTCAGTGCTTTTATTGAGGCAAGAAGCAAATTGATGTACTGTATCCAGTAATTGTTATAAAACTACATTTACTACCAAAGCTTAGGAAGAAAATGACAGTAATCTTATCACTTTACAATTAGTTGCATGGAACTGAAATACAACAGGTTGCCGCTACGGTTACAGCTCGGTGCCGTGATGGTATTAAAAAATATTTTGATGGTATTAAAAAGGTATTAAAAGGTATTAAATTCAACTCTAGAATTTCTGCATATACCCTGATTCTTGTATCTGATGAAACTGTCTTGTATTGTTCTTTTAAAATGAATGAATAAACATCAAATCAAATCAAATAAATGAACATAATTGTGAAATGAGTTGAATTTAAAAATTTGTTTCGCTACATCTAATGAAACAATACGTGCGCGCGCAGCGGGCAGAAACCCTGCGTTTTGTTAAAATTTAACAACAGAAACACCTCAAAAAATATATTTGTTAGCTGACATTATTGTAAGAGTGTGTCTCTGTTTAACTTTTGTTAATAAATGATTACAAATCAGCAGAATTTAAAACGTAAACAACACGAAGCGCGCACCCACAGAGCATTTCCGCTTTGAAGCGAGAGCTGAATTTCATTAAAATTTAACTACAGGAACGTCTAAAAAATATATTTGTTAGCTGAGATTATTGTAAGAGTGTGTCTCTGTTTAACTTTTGTTAATAAATGCACTTTGACAGTTACAACGACATAAATAAAGTGGCTTTAAAATTACTACACGCTGATTTTAACGTAGTTAAAGCTGTTTATTATACGGATTTTAAAGGATCTGCAGGAGCTCAGAGAAACACGTCCTACACCATACCTCCGCCCACCCACTCAGCAGCTACGTTAAAATCAGCTGAAGAACTGGAGAGTATATCTTGGGTCATTAATAGCTGGACAATCTGAACAAAATTATCCTGAATGGCCGAAAAACTGCAAAAATATAGATACGGAAGCGAGGCTGCTGCAAAGCCGGCCAGGACTATGAGACAACGAGCAGCAGCTGACGCGGCCCCACCCTCAAACGCCGGGATTGAAGAACCAAATATGAGTATGGAAGAAATAAAAGAAGATATTTTATCGTCACTAAGAGGAGAAATTGCTCAAGTGATAAGAGACGAACTTAAAGCTGCATTAGCGGAAGATTTTCAAGCTTTAAGATCCGAACTGCAAGCTGTTCGCTCTGAAATTGTTAACAGCTCAAAGACTGTTCAAGCTGAAGTGGATATTATTAAGACAGATGTCCTGGATTTACAGGGAGGCCTGTCAAAGTGGTCAGACGACGTCACTTCGCTTCAGTCTACTGTAACAAGTTTACAGAAAGAAATGTTAACGCTCAAAAATAAATGTGAAGACCTAGAAGGGAGGATGAGAAGATCTAATATTCGGATAGTGGGCATTGAAGAACGCCCAGGCTCCAGCTCTCCTCAAGCTGTAGCTAAAATCATCAAAGAAGTGCTACAGTTGGATAAAGAAATAAAGGTGGACAGATCACATCGCACGCTTACCGGGAGTCGCACCGGGAATCGTGAGTCTCCAAGAGTCATCATCGCTAAACTTCATAATGACGGGGACGCAGCGGAGGTCCTGAGGACAGCCAGAGGCAAAGCTCCACTTCTCTACAACGGGAGCCGCGTCTCCTTCTTCCCCGACTACACGGCCAGTGTAGCCAAAGCCAGAGCTGCCTTCACGGAGGTGCGGAGAGCGCTACACGGAATTAAGGAGGTTCGTTATGGTCTACTTTACCCAGCCCGACTTCGGATTACATATCCTAATGAAGAAAAGGAGTTCTTGGATCCCAAAACAGCAATGGAATATGTCCAGAACAATATCATCCAAACAGAGACAGCTGAATAAGGTACGGAGCGCTCAGAGTCAGAGAACACTCTAAAAAAAAGAACACTCTAAAAAATATCTCGTTGGTTTTACTAACTCTTATACAGCTCCTTCTTATATACTCTGGCGAATGAGCAAATATGCTGTTTTATTTTGTTTCCCCGTTTCTTTTTTGTTCTTTGATTTGCAGGAGCTTGTGCAGAATATATTAATACTGTGATTTGAGTTTATTTTCCTCGCATATCTAAGCGCACGTATTGCACACTCATATTCAATCTTTGTTGTGCACTTTTGCGGCTTACTTTAGCTGCTGCGGACTACGTCCCAAATAATTAAGCATAGCTTTTTCTTGGTTTGGTTTTGTTTAGATTTGATCCCTTGGTATCTTGGGGATCTTATGCAATTATTTTGTAAAAAAACTATTCCTTTCTTTCCATTATTATTATTTTGTATTATTATTTGTTAATGGCTATATTTTTGAGACTAGAAGTGTTGGTTATAGTAGTTTAAATTTTGTTTTTCCCTTCTACGGTCAAATCTGTGCTCACTCTGTGCCCATTAGACTTCACACAGATAAGACGGTAATATGCATGAAGTTGTTGTTACCAGTCATGATAATTTTTGAGATGTTTAAATATAGTTTAAATAGAGAGAATGGGTGACCCACTTAAAATTGTAACTTATAATGTAAGAGGGCTCCATAATGTTGTCAAAAGAAAGAAAATATTGAACCAATTAAAACAAATTAATTGTCACATAGCTTTCTTGCAAGAAACCCATCTATCTGATACAGAGCATGAAAAATTAAAAAAATCTTGGGCAGATAAGGCTTTTTACTCATCCCACCGATCGGGGAAAAAAAAGGGTGTTGTCATACTTTTGCATCGGCAGATTAATTTCACACTAACGCGGCTACATAGAGATACAGAGGGAAGATACGTATTGGTTAATGGTATAATTGATGGTAGAGAAGTTTCGTTTGTTAATGCTTATGCACCCAATACGGATGCACCTGATTTCATAAAGTCATTATTTAAGGTAATTATACAGTACAGCACGGGGCTGTTGTTACTAGGGGGGGACTTCAATTGTACCATCCAGTGATGGCATAGTTACATTGAAAAAGTAACTTAGTTAAGTTACTGATTAGTCCTTGGGAAAAGTAACTTAGTTAAGTTACTGATTACTTGATTTGGAAAGTAACTAAGTTAGATTACTAAGTTACTTTATTAGTTACTTTCAGCAGCCGCTGACAAGAACCCTCTGTCACAATACATAAAAAATTTAAATGTTTTAATAAAATAATTACTAATAAATATTCAAAAAACAAAATACAGTAGTCTTTCTTGACTTCACTAAACAAATAATATTTTTACAAAAAAGACTTATAAAATGTTTATTTTGAAAATGTGTCAAGTAAACAATACGTTTGTATGAAAATAAATAAAAGCATGAGCCACTGGCCAAAAGGATGGTCCAGCACAGAAGATCAACATCATCAGGTCAGGACTCTGTGGTCTACACTCATCTCCAGGCCAGCGGTCACTCTTTCAGGGATGAAGATGTTCACATCCTTGATAGAGAGGAACGATGGTTTGAGAGAGGAGTAAAGGAGGCCATCTTTGTGAAAAGAAACCATCCATCATTAAACAGGGGTGGAGGCCTCTGGGTTCAACTGTCCCCCTCTTACAATGCTGTTATTGCTAGTATCACTCAGCCCTCTGTGAATAGCAAACAACCATCAGGGTGCTGCTAACTATCCATTGTTAGGCTGATGGTCCGTGAGCAGCTGGTTTCAGCTGTCAGCAGCAAACTGGTTCATCCACTGTGAGAGGGTGCTACAGTATTTATAAGATTGAGATGAATACAGCATCTCAGACTGAGGAAGTCTTTTGGACAAAAGATAAAACGTTTCTACAATTTTTTTTGTTCTGTTTTGTTTTTTGAATGTCCAGAGGACCAGACTTAGCATTTTTAGATTTTTCTACCTGGATTATTGAGCATGCATCAGGGTCATCATCACACGCTTCTTAGCTGCAGGTGGATGTCCCTCAAGAGGAAAAAGACAGCTGCTTCCTCTGTCTCAGACTGGAAATAACACAAACAGGTAAAAAAATAAAAATAGTTAATAAGATTATCATTTTAAATTAAAAAGGTTAATTATTAATAAAAGAACAATACCTCTTCTTGTGGTTGGATCTCTCGGTCATCATCAGGGCAGGGATTTATTCAGCTCCAGGACTTGTTGACATCAGTTTTTTCATAAAGTGATTAACTTTTTGGCTGGTGTTGACATGATGATGGACGTGATGGAAGACGTTTTAGAGACGCTCAGTTAATTTAAAGCCTGCACAGCAACAACAACATTTCAGACGTAGATCCAGAGCTTTAAAATGTCCTACAGTTTGTGTTATTGACTGATCTGACCTACCTGAAGGCTGTTTTAATGCTGCTGCTGCTCTGTTAGCAGTGTTTACAAGCTGCTCCTCGTTCACGTTCGGATCACGTCGTTAAGTCCGTTCAAGTTAGACGTGTTGTCTGCTGCAGATCCAGTCTCCGTGAAACAAAGTCCACACACCGTTTTGGATGTGCGCTCGTGTTTTTAACAAGTCACAACGTTCCCAAACAAACAGGAGACCGCAGCGAGATGCTAAACCTAGCTTAATGCTAACGTGTGCTACAAGACACCGGGCGGTCGCATAGACTGACGTCACTCCTGTCTTTTTTTTTATCGCTCTCCCCCGAGACGCATTGGCGAAATAAAATTAAATTATTTACAGTACTACAGAAAATGACAAATAACTAAGTAACGCACAATAATTTGGAGAAAATAACTTTAATCTGATTACTGCAGTTTGAAAAGCAACGCGTTAGATTACTAGTTACTGAAAAAAGTGGTCCGACCAGAGTAACGCGTTACTTTGTAACGCGTTACTGACATCACTGCATGTCACAAATACTGGACAGGTTGCCTACACCAAAAACCCCACTCTCTAGGATGAGCAGGATGCTTAAACATCAGATTATAGAGGCAGGAATTGTAGATGTATGGAGAAGTAGGTTTCCCAGAACTAAAGACTTCACTTTCTACTCTAGTAGGCATGCTTCCTACTCCAGGATCGATTACTTTTTTACCCCAAAATTAGAAATGAATAGAATAGTAGAGATAGAAATATTACCTATTACTATCTCTGATCATGCACCCGTCTTATTAAAATGGGATATAGGACATAGGCTAACATCTAAACAATGGAGGCTTAATACGTCACTGCTTAATGACAATACATTTGTTGCATTTATTGCAGATGAGCTCAAGATCTACCTAGAAACTAATATATCTACAGAAATAACACCTCTGATAATATGGGACTGCGCCAAAGCATTTCTGCGAGGCCGCATAATTTCCTTCACGTCTGCAAGGAAAAAACAGAAGAATGCTAAACGAAAAGATTTGGAGGACAAAATCAAAGATTTAGAGGGTAAACATAAAAGACAGGCCTCAGCTAAAATAATGAAGGAATTAAATGCAGCCCGCAGACAATTAAATAGCCTATTATCAGATAAAGTAGAGGGCAACTTGAGGTTCACTAACCAAAAATATTATGAATATGGTGAAAAAGCTAGTAGGTTATTGGCATTTAGATTGAGGAAACAACAGTCCTCCAACTTGGTTCATAAAATAAAATTCCAAGAGAATATGGAGACCAAAACCGACAAAATTGCAGAGGCCTTTGCAAAATTCTATAAATCATTATATACCAATTTTGATACATGTAATAATGACCAAGAGATTATAGATTTTTTAAATAATATAAAACTGAATCACTTAACGGATGAAGCAGCTTTGAAATTAGATCAGCCGATTGAGGAGTGGGAGATCAAGCAGGTAATTAAATCACTTAAGAACAACAAAAGTCCAGGACCAGATGGATTTCCCAACGATTTCTATAAAACATTTATAGATCTCGTGGCTCCCTTGCTGTTAAAAGCATACCATTATGCTCTAAAATCCAAAACCTTGGCACCATCCTGGACAGATGCTACTATTGTTGTAATTCTCAAAGAGGGCAAGGATCCTACAGACTTACAATCCTATAGACCTATATCACTGCTGAACACAGACCTACGTATACTTACAGCAATTCTTGCAAGAAGACTTAACAAATTTATCACACAAATTATACATCCTGATCAGACAGGATTTATTGCAGGCAGATACTATACTGATAATCTAAGACGTTTATTAAATTTAATAACTATACAAAAAGAAAGGAAGGAGGATTCAGTAATTATATCGTTAGATGCTCAAAAGGCGTTTGACAGAGTGTCATGGAAATTTCTAATTCATAGTTTGAAAAGCTTTGGATTCGGACCACATTTTGTTGATTGGGTGCAAACACTTTACTCTTCTCCACAGGCAGCAGTCAAAGTTAATGGCTTTAGGTCCGATAGATTCCCACTAGAACGGGGGTGTAGACAGGGCTGCTCGCTTTCACCTCTTCTGTTTGCCATTAGTATTGAACCGTTAGCCCAAATCATTAGAGATGATTTTAATATTAAAGGGATAGAAATCAACAAAGATCTACACAAGATATCATTATATGCCGATGATGTATTACTGTACCTTACGGAACCCACATCAACAATTCCTTACCTAAAAGAGATCATCTATAAATATGGATTTTACTCAGGCTACAAAATTAATGTAGAAAAAACGGAAGCTATGGATGTAAATGGCACAATTTCAGAGGCTACAAAATTACAGTGTGGATTCAAATGGGCCAAGAACGGTATTAAATATCTGGGTATTCATATACCTCCTTCTCTAGATGACCTTTATGAGGTAAATTATAGCAAACTACTTCGAGCTATTAAAAATGATTTGGAGCGGTGGGATACACTTCCTATCTCTATGTTGGGCCGAGTTGAAAGTATACACATGAACGTTTTACCAAGACTACTCTATTTATTCCAGATGCTACCGGTGGAGATCCCCAAATCTACCTTTGACACCTTAGATAAAATGATAACTGGATTTATATGGCAAAAAAAGCGCCCAAGGATCAGATTAAAAACCCTACAGTTACCTAAATCTAAGGGGGGTCTCAAAATTCCTAACTTAAAATATTATTATTGGGCTGCACAACTTAAACCCTTAATAGTTTGGCTACAGAATAGTACAGGTTCTCGATGGATGGAAATAGAGGAAAGTATGTGCTCAGTACCACTGCAAGCACTACCTTTCTTAGATGCACCTGCAAAGAAAATCTCAATCTGGACTAACAACACTCTCAAAATCTGGAATAAAATACAATCAGGGTTCAAGTTATTAAAACATATATCACTTCTATCAAATATAGGATTTATGAAGATGTTTACTCCAAATAATTTAGATTCTGGGTTTAAAAATTGGTCTAATTATGGACTAACATATATCCACCAATTAATTAGAGAGGGAAATTTTAAAACTTTTGAGCAGTTGAAGAGTGAATTTGGTCTCCCTAAGACGGACTTCTATAGATATTTACAACTTAGAACCTTTGTGATGTCACACAATAACTGGATCAATCTTCATGAACCTACACTCATAGAAAATTTCCTAGTGGATATACAAAAGGGAAAGGTAAATAAAAATAAAATAATTAGTAAAATATATGAAGTGTTTCTATCTATGAGTATGTCTGACACCACAAATATTAAGCAGAAATGGGAGACGGAGTTGCAGGAACAAATAAGGGGAGATACTTGGGAAGAAATATGCACTGAAGCACATCTAGCCACAAATTCTAATACATGGAGAGAATTCAAATGGAAAGTAATAATCCGCTTTTTTAGAACACCAGCAATAACAAGTAAAATGGCCCTAACAAATCCCAGCTCTTGCTGGAGAAATTGTGGGATGTTGAACGCAAATCATACACATATCTTTTGGTCTTGTCCTAAGCTAAATTTATTCTGGGAGCAGATTTTTGAAGCCCTCAAGGTAATCTTTAGGAAAAGTATTCCAAAATCTCCCATAGTGGCAATATTGGGAGAAATACCTGATGGAATACACAGGAAGGGTGAAAAATATCTCTTAAATATTTTGCTCACAGCAGCTTTGAAATGTATAACTATTAGATGGATGAAATTAGAGCCTCCTACATATAACATATGGATACAAAAAATCTGGGACATTTATTTGATGGAAGAAATCACATACTCACTAAGGCTTCAAAAACCAATTTTTAATATAAGATGGAGCCCTGTTTTACCATTACTGATTCAGTGACACAATTATAGGATCGCCTTCTTGTCTTTAGTGGTTTATGCTGTGATTTTTAGGATCTATCTGAAGTGTTATCATGCTTGGGAATGTGTGGAAGGTTTTACGTCGGAGGGGATTTTTTTTCTTTTATTTTTTTTTCTTTTCGGGTTATTTCTTTTTCTTTCTTTTTTTTCTTTTTATTATATAATTATTTTTTATTGTTTTTTTTATTTATTATGTTCATTCCGTTGATATTACTAGTCATTGCTAGAATATAGCTTGTCTCATTTCTATTCATCAAGTTATAATGTAAAAGATTTAAGTAAGTAGAGACAGAAAAAAGTCATTGATGTTAACTGTGTTGTTAAAAAATAAATAAAGATAAAGTTAAAAAAAAAAAAATTACTACACGCTCACCCGCTGATCAGCTGCCCGGTTCCCGTGCTCCACGGCAAATTTGATGACCTGGAGCTTGAAGTCGGCGGTGTAAGACCTTCTCTTGGGCGGCATGGTTCTTCTGTAGCTTTCTCTGTTGTCCTTCGTCTTTGCTCTGTATTCTTCCACTCACTCTCAGAGATGTCACTTGGGTGATGGGTTTTTATCCTCAATACACAAACAGGTAACGCCTCGAGGCACGCACGTCTACAGGTACCGGTAAACAGACTAGAGGTCTCTTTAGCTCCCATAGCGGCCGAAACTGGTACTGCCTGCGCCCCTAGCAGCCGAAACTGGTATTACCACGCGCCCCTAGCGGTCGAAATTGGTATTGCACCATTTTTTTTGCCAAAATGAAAAACGGTCATATCTGAGTCAAAAATTGGTCTAAAAACATGGGAAAAATCCATAAACAGGTCTCACCTCTCTATAGGTCGCAGGGCATGCAAATTCGGCAAAAAACTGCGACCTATTTCCCGGAAAATACGGTAATGAGGACAAATACAGCCACACTGCTGCTACTGTTGTTATTGAGATGATTTTCTCCACCACTGGAGATATTCACTGCAATATTTATGTATATATATGTATTTAGCAGTACAACAGTAGACAATCTGTGCTTTTAGCAGAAAATGTGGACAAGTTGGTCTTTTTGGTCAAAAACTTAAAACTTGATTAGATAGATTGTAAACGGTCTGTTGCTGCTTATTGTTCTGGTTCTGACTGTTAATTGTATTTATTAAGATTTTTATTATTGTTAGTATAGTTTATTTATTGTAAAGAGTGCCGTTTATTTAAAATATCACCCAAATGGGTCACTTTTATTTATTTTTATACAAACGTATTGTTTACTTGGCATATTTTCAAAATAAACATTTTGTAAGTCTTTTTTTTTTTACCGAAAATTAACCGAACCGAAATTTGATTTTAGTGTACCGTTACACCCCTAGAAGATGGTGATTGTGAGGGTAAAATTGTGTGTGTGTGTGTGTGTGTGTGTGTGTGTGTGTGTGTGTGTGTGTGTGTGTGTGTGTGTGTGTGTGTGTGTGTGTGTGTGTGTGTTGAAGTAACATTGTCTTTATTGTACATGTGTTTCAGTGGTTCCTGCCTCTGTTTAGAGCTGATTAAGAAGAAGAAGCTCCTCAAGACTGAAGGCCTGATGTTGACCAGCTGGACCCAGAGCCTCTTATCATAAAGTGGAAGAAAAGACCCTCAGACCAGTCTGGTGGGTGACCAACTTAATATGGAGGAGACCGATATCAGATTTTAGGTCACTACAGTTTCTTTAAAGAGTGAGGAGGATAAAAAATAAAATAAAATCACCAGGAACCCAGATTTAAAAATTCACAAAGACAGTCCCAGCTCTTCAAAGACTGAGTGAAATGACCAGTCCTGACTCTCTGCTAAAGAACTCATCAGACTCTGAATCAGAACGTGAAGACAGTATGAACGACAGGAAGGAGAGCAGGGCTCCTGAATCAGAGGTAAAAACTGTCAACAAATCTTTGAGCTGCTCTGAGTGTGGTAAGCAGTATGTCAGTAACCGGACTCTTCAAAGACACATGACAAGTCATTCAGGAGTGAAGTCTTCAAGATGTCTGCTTAATAAGAAATGTGTTGGAAAGAAGAAAAATGTAGAGTCATGCAGGAAAGTCCAGGCAAGGCCAAAATCAATAAGCTGTGATGACTGTGGTAAAAGATTTACTTCCAACTCACATTTAATCTTACATATGAGAGTCCACACAGGAGACAAGCCGTTTCCTTGTGAACTTTGTGGACAAAGATTTAATCAGAAGACAAATTTAAACAGACACATGAGAGTCCACACAGGAGACAAGCCGTTTCCTTGTGAACTTTGTGGACAAAGATTTAGTCAGAAGGCATATTTAAACACACACATGAGAGTCCACACAGGACAAAAGCCATTTCCTTGTGAACTTTGTGGACAAAGATTTAGTCAGAAGACACATTTAAACTCACACATGAGAGTCCACACAGGAGACAAGCCATTTCCATGTGAACTTTGTGGACAGAGATTTAGTCATAAGACACATTTAACCTCACACATGAGAGTCCACACAGGAGACAAGCCATTTCCTTGTGAACTTTGTGGACATAGATTTAGTCGGAAGACAAGTTTAACCTCACACATGAGAGTCCACAACGGAGACAAGCCATTTCCTTGTGAACTTTGTGGACATAGATTTAGTCGTAAGACACATTTAACCTCACACATGAGAGTCCACACAGGAGACAAGCCATTTCCTTGTGAACTTTGTGGACAAAGATTTAGTCAGAAGGCAATTTAAACTCACACATGAGAGTCCACACAGGAGACAAGCCATTTCCTTGTGAACTTTGTGGACAAAGATTTAGTCAGAAGGCAATTTAAACACACACATGAGAGTCCACACAGGAGACAAGCCATTTCCTTGTGAACTTTGTGGACAAAGATTTAGTCAGAAGGCAATTTAAACACACACATGAGAGTCCACACAGGAGACAAGCCATTTCCTTGTGAACTTTGTGGACAAAGATTTAGTCAGAAGACACATTTAAACTCACACATGAGAGTCCACACAGGAGACAAGCCATTTCCTTGTGAACTTTGTGGACAAAGATTTAGTCAGAAGGCATATTTAAACACACACATGAGAGTCCACACTGGAGACAAGCCATTTCCTTGTGAACTTTGTGGACATAGATTTAGTCAGAAGACAAGTTTAACCTCACACATGAGAGTCGGAGACAAGCCATTTCCTTGTGAACTTTGTGGACATAGATTTAGTCGTAAGACACATTTAACCTCACACATGAGCGTCCACACTGGAGACAAGCCATTTCTTTGTGGACATAGATTTAGTCAGAAGACAGATTTAAACAAACACATGAGAGTCCACACAGGAGACAAGCCGTTTCCTTGTGATCTTTGTGGACATAGATTTAGTCAGAAGACACATTTAACCTCACACATGAGCGTCCACACTGGAGACAAGCCATTTCCTTGTGAACTTTGTGGACATAGATTTAGTCAGAAGACAGATTTAAACAAACACATGAGAGTCCACACAGGAGACAAGCCATTTCCTTGTCAACTTTGTGGACAAAGATTTAGTCATAAGACAAATTTAAACAGACACATGAGAGTCCACACAGGAGACAAGCCGTTTCCTTGTCAACTTTGTGGACAAAGATTTAGTCATAAGACAAATTTAAACAGACACATGAGAGTCCACACAGGAGTGGGAACGTTCTACCAGAAAATATTAAAATAATTATTATAGGCCATGAGATGCAACTGGTGTTTTAACACCCAAATAAAATTGATTTTGATTTTGTAAAATATATTCTGTAACAATTTTTCCTAAGTAAAAGTTCCTAATCTATAATTTGCTCCTAATTTCTCAAGAATACTTTAAAAACAAACTAATTAAACCTTAGATCATAATTTGGACTATAGATGTTGGTTCTAAAATACTGGTTCAGTGGTTGTGCAATATGTGGAGAGAACCAACCAACCAATCAAATTGTTTTTTCAAACAGTCAGACCCCATGAAATGTTGTTCATGTAATTCCTGAGAGAATTGTTATTTAATCAGTTAGTTACTTGGTTAATTAACAGATTTCTCATGCAGATGAACTAATTGTGTTTTAATTAAGGATGGGGCTGATCCAGTATCAGTATTGGCCTCGGCCTCCTATACCAGCATAATTTACCTATCAGATTTTTCTGATACAATCTGCAGAGATTTCCGATCCATGATGAATGTCTATGTCTGCTGAAACATCTCCACATGTGATTCCCTGCCGGCTGCTCTGCAAGGCAGGGAATCAAACTATGGAATGGATTTTCTGAAGGAAATTCATTTCATAGTTTGAAGCCAGCTAAAATGTGAGTAAATACATGAGGACTGAGAGCAGCACTGTGGCTAACGGCTAACCAACTTTTCATCTTAACATGTCCGCTGTGTGGAAGTATTTTACACTAAACACCACAAGACAGCAACGTGCAATGTCTGCAGAGCCGCTGTACCAAGAGAAGAAAGCTCTGTTGCGACCTACAATACATCAAACTTAATAAACATCTGAAAAAGCACCACATTAAAGAGCACAAGGATTGTTTAACCAGTCACTGTTGTAAAGTTAGTTTTACTTTGGACATTCGAGCTCCCTGGCTTCAGCGGTGTGTTCCTCTCGTTTAGTCTGAAGCAGGCTGTCTAATATCCGTCAGCTGCGCTCAGTCTGCCCGTCTCGGATATAGTTTACATTTACCCTGCAGGACATATTTATCAGTACAACAGTAAAAAATCATTAAAAAAAACATATGAACTGGAAAAATAAAAGCAAATTATTTAAATAAAAAAATGAAACAAAACAACTACTGCACATTATAAAGCAATGTAAAATACTAATATCAGGAACATGTCTGTGTTGGTTTTTGCCATGAACTTAGCAGATGTTTGAAGCCATTAATCACTTTAATATCCACTTCTTTAATATCCACTTCAGCATATTGTTTTGATGCTATTAGTGCTTAGTGTATATTTAGTTTATGTTTTTCTTAGTTCATATCTTATTACTGTTTTTCTTTTACATTTTGTTGTGGGATGTAACTGGGACCCTGTGTACATAATCTCATTCCACCCCATGTACCACATGTGGTGTGTATGACAGTAAAACTCTATGACTGACTGACTCTGACTTTAAAGCTAGGAATAAAAACATGCTTTGTGTTAGCAGGATTTAATTCTAACTTTGAAACTTATCCAACATTAAAACTTACCTCAAGCTGCGTTTTTGGACATGCATGCTTATGTTTGTACAAATTGTACTTTCCTGTAGAGAGGAGATTATTACAGCCTCATATAAAATTAATAATGATGATTTTATCTGAATATTATTGGTATTGGTCGACATCCAGATTTAGGTATCATGATCTGATCAAAAGTTTTTTTTTAAAAGTGGATCGGTGCATCCCTAGTTTTAATGAAACTAACCTTATAGTTTTTTTAAATAAATTATGTAGCATCCATCCAACCAAGGCCTTATCAGAGACAAAAGTGTCCCTCAAGGACACAGAACGTCCTCAGAGACACTGTGTCTCCTACCCACTTCTTTTGTGTGTGTTAATCTCCCAAGTCAGGATGAGTCTACATCCTGACCACCCCTGGTTCCATTCTGACTATGATAATTAAATCTCTCTGCTAATCAACTCTCTTTTCTGAAAGAGACACGTATACCCCTTTTCCACTGTTACGGTGCGGTTCAGTTCAGCTCAGGTCAGCTCATGTGTGGTTGTGTTTCCATTTACACTTCTGTATCCATTCTGTAGGCGGGGTCCAGAATCCAACTCTTCTTACCACCTGGTGGTGGTAGTGCTCCCTTAAGCTATTTACTAACCACCACTAGAAGAAGAACACCCTAAAGCAGGGGTGTCAAAGTCAAATACACCAAGGGCCAAAAAAAAAAATTTGCTACAAGCCAAGGGCCGGACTGGTTCAATGTTCATATTGAAATGATTTCACATAGCCTATTGAGCCAAGACCTAACAGATTATCTATTATTTAAGGATTAAATTAATAAAACAATATTTTCTTATGGATCTGTCAGTAATTTCAAGTGAAAACATTTTTCAACAGGCAAACAGCAAAAAATTAAATTGTTTAAAAAAAATATATATATATATATATATATATATATATATATATATTTTTCTTAATTTCAAGATAAATGCATAAATAAAAGTGCATGCATTTTAAACTGAAAATGCATTATTGTGCAGCTCTACTGATCACCGCTT
Source organism: Garcialebias charrua (assembly GCA_038048925.1). NCBI lineage: Eukaryota > Metazoa > Chordata > Actinopteri > Cyprinodontiformes > Rivulidae > Garcialebias > Garcialebias charrua. The sequence goes on along the minus strand of JBBPBX010001769.1, from coordinate 25,857 downwards.
TCAAATGGGAAAATAAGAAAATAAATAAAATCAGTTGTATTCTTTCTCATGGCTCTGTCCCCGAGTCTATTCAACTGAAAAGTAAATATAAATAAATAAAATACAATAAAATAAAATACATAAATCTATGGCACACAGCCAAAACAATACTTCCTTCAAAGAAAAATCACGTCTTGTAGAAACAAATGTAAAAATTTAACTGAATTAAAAACTGAAAATTTGTTACAGCTCTGTGATGCTCACTTATCTGAGGCTGATACTTGGAGGTGCCTCATCTTTTGTACAAGTTCATCAATGTTTGGGGTTAGGCTCTGAGCTGAGGAAATCCTCAGGATTGATTCCATGAACATGTAGTCTGCCTCCCACCTGGCTTGAAACCCCTGTTCTCTGTGTCCACCTTACGTTTAGCCATTTTTGAGGAGGGGTGCAAATGTAGCTGAAAGTTGATCTCTGCTCTGACTGCTGATGAATAATGAAGCCACTTGTGCACGCTGCAGTGACTGCACGAGCTACCTGCCTAAATAAAGGTTGAATGATTAGGCATACAGCTGTCTTGTGACTTTTTATTAATATACTGTACTTTTTTATGATTGTTTACTGTTGGCTGCAAGTATGAAGCTGTGAAATCCTTCATTTTCTACAGCTGATAGCTGTTGGTCATTAATTATGATGAAGTTCAGCAACTTCTCTGTTGAGCTCCAAGCTTCAGCTGTGTGTTTTTATTGTTCAGTCTGGGAGTATTGTCCCTCCTACGAGATTATCAGGTCGGAGTAGACGCGGTTGAACAAGAAAAAAAACACCGCTGAAGACATGGAGCTCGAATGAGGGACAGGCTGAATGATCCGAGACCGGGACGCGCGGCTGGCTCGTACTGCTCGGTTCAGCGAGAGTGTCGTCCCGCTGAACTAACTGAGTGTGGTTTAAAGTGGCGCTATGACTCTGCAGACATTGCACGTTGCTGTCTTATGGTATTTAGTGTAAAATACATCCACACAGCGGACATGTTACGATGAACAGTTGGCTAACTGTTAGCTAAAATGCTACTCACCGAGTCTGCACGTTGGAGCTGCTGGCTGCAAACTATGGAATGGATTTCCTGAATTTGAGGCGGGTCTCATTACTCTGGGTTCATGAGACACGACTCCGTTCCGAAAATCCATTCCATAGTTTGATCGACTCCGTGCCATGTACAAAACACCAGCGGGCAGCTGTGGCTTGCGGGCCTGATCTAATAGTTATTAAATATCATCCAGGGGGCCATAAATAATTGTTTCGGGCCGGGACTCTGACATATGTGCCCTAAAGGCTTTTCCACAGAATGGTGTGGAAGAGATGTCATGGAGAGATGTCATGCTCTAATGGAGTACCTCATGAGCTGTAACTTTTAAATCTGATTAATAATCCTACCTTATACATAGTTCCCATGTGACGTCACATCTGTGTTACTTCCGGGTGGACCCTCATTTCGAAAGGCGGCGCGCTGCCTCTCGACATGAGGCTGACAGCGCAGTCTATGGATGTTCATTTTTCACGTTGTTTTTTTTTTTTTTTAATTTCTAATTAATTGCAATGGTTACTTCGTGTTGTGTCAGTGGGTGTTCCAGTCGGGTAGACGTTTGGGCAACGCGCAGGTTTCACTCAATCAAAAAAAAAAGTAAACATGAAGGATTTATCTCATCGTAGAAGCTCACAGCTGAGCAGCCTGCAGCCCCAACTCTGCTTGGATCTGCTCTGAAGACATCTGCTTTTGGCCGGTAAACAAAATATTCTACATAAATCATTTTGTGAAACAATGTTAGAGTACAACTGTCTGTGTGTTAGAGCTGTTTTTTTTTTTTCATTAGCAATACCGTCTTGCATGCTGTGGTTAGCTTAGCATCTCGCTAACGCAACAATGGCCTCCTCACGGTCCAGCCGGTCCACCCCAGTGGGGAAAGGAGGACGGGAGCCAAGTCGTGCGGGCGACGCGTCGGTCCCATGGGACGTGCCCCCGCAACCGCGACGGTTCCACGCCGTCTGACCTGAGCTCGACGGACCCTCGGCTCCAGTGCTAACAACATGCTAACTTCCAACACGGTAACACTCAAAGTGCTGGTTCTGGTCCGTGTTCAGCTTGGACTGTTTGTGCTGGCTGTGTGTTATTTTAGTTAAACCTTTATTTAGCTGGTTAGATATGATTGAGACAGTTTACACATCTTTTTTGGATTTAAAGCTGTGAAGCCGGTGTGCGCTCCTTGTAGTAATTAAATAATTAATGATATCAGAGTAACTTGTGACTAGTTGTCCGATTCGTCTGCCATGATTTCTTTCTCAAACTCATTTAACTCCGACCACTGCCATTTTCTCTTGTTCCTTGGTGAAGCTGTGGTAGCTCGTGTTTTTGTCCGTATAATTTGCTCTGGTTGTTCGTGTCTGAGCTCGACGGACCCTCCGCTCCAGTGCTAACTCTATGCTAACCTCCAACACGGTAACACTCAAAAGTGCTGGTTCTGGTCCGTGTTCAGCTTGGACTGTTTGTGCTGGCTGTGTGTTATTTTAGTTCAACCTTTTTTTAGCTGGTTAGATATGATTGAGACAGTTTACACATCTTTTTTGGATTTAAAGCTGTGAAGCTCTGCGCTGTGAAGCCGGTGTGCGCTCCTTGTAGTAATTAAATAATTAATGATATCGGAGTAACTACTTTGTGACTAGTTGTCCGATTCGTCTGCCATGATTTCTTTCTCAAACTCATTTAACTCCGACCATTTTGCTCTTGTTCCTTGGTGAAGCTGTGGTAGCTCGTGTTTTTGTCCGTATAATTTGCTCTGGTTGTTCGCGTCTGCTTGTTCGCCATCTTGCCTTTCTGCCTTTAGATATGGTGCAAAACCGGTATTGCGCAATACTGGGAATGTCTGGGAACTATGTATTGCCTTCCCTGCCTGCTTTAAACCCATGTATTTTCCATTTTAGTATAGATTTTTGCAATAAAGATGAATAAAAAAAATATTCACTTTTATTATTTAGATATGCACAAAATTCATCTTAAAGTTGCAAAACATCACACTGTGATCTTTGAAACTGCTTTTACAATAAGCTATAGACTTGAAAACAATTTGGTTAAATTTTGTCCTTAAATGTTAAAGGTTTGTCTTTCATTACATTTAAAAACATTAAAGTATTACTTATTAATTAGTCAGTTGGTCTGTGAATGCCGTGGGGTCCTCCTAGAAGATCTGAAGAGGTGGCTGTTGATGTCTGTGTCTCCCTTGTAAAGCTGCTGCCCCCACGACCTGGAAGCAGAAGATGATGGATGATGGATGATGGAGGAGACCATCAAACAGCATGAGTGGTCAGTTCAGTTGAACACCTGCCTGTTTGCTTCAGATCAGCTGTTCAAATCTCTGCAGGTTCTAATAAAAGGTGCACCAGGTCTTTCAGCTGAATCTCTCAGGGGCCACAGTTGGACGGTCGATAACTGAAAACTGTCCTTTCTGAATTTTTGACTGTTTTTATCTGACTTCATCCTAGAATCAAAAAAATTGTAACGTAATAACAGTTGAGCAGATTCTGGTAATCTTTTCTTAGGATTCATTAAAGATCAAATGCAAATGGAAATTTTTCTTAACTTCCAGTATGGATTTAAACAAACAATATACACACCTAACATTGTAAAATATGTTTATGAAATTTAATGTTCAAGGACACCACTTGAGAAAAAAAAGTTTAATAGGAAAAGTAACAAATAAAAAATGTACAAAAATTAAAAATACTGCATCCAACTAATGATCAGTGTTGCCAGGTGAGAAATGTAGGATTATTGTACTAGAGACATAAAATTATCATATTTTGAGGGAAATTATTGTACACCCGTCATAACCAAAATAACAAGTCTATTAATGCGCTATAGTCATTCTAGTGTTGAATAGTGTCTAACAAGCACTCACAGCTTTGTGGCATCAGTACGGATGGGAACTAATGAGCCATAGATCTGTAACGAGCCCCCCCCCCCTCTCTTCTTGTTTTGTTTTATGGCGATTGGCAGACCAACTGTAATGTGCATTACCGCCACCTACTGAGCTGGAGTGGGGACAGGAGATAAACAGGAAAAAATAATAATTCTGTAAAATTAATTTAATAACTCGACTAAATTCTCTCTATTAAGTTTGTATTTTTCAAGAAAATAATAATTTGATCTTTAACTTTACTGATATCACTACTAAAAACATCCCTCATTGTAAATTTAATATTCATTTATTTTTGGAAATGCATTCTTTCTGTTTCGTACCCTGGACATTCCATAAAGACATGTTGAACCGTTTCAGGGAGATTGCTGGTGCACTTGTCACATAGTCCTGTTGCATACTTTCTAATTATTTTAAGAGATTTATTAAAGCTCCACTGACATCATCTTTTGACTTTTCAAAAAATGGCACAACATATATAAATATTAAGATTGACCCCTGACCGTTTTTGCTAAAATAATGTTAAATGAATGAAAATTGACCCCCAAAACAGTTTAAAATTAGCGCCATTTTTTTAACACGATAAATAGGGATATCCCCGTCGCAGGATGATGACGTCATGTAAAGGAAGTTCTCTCCTGCGCAGCTTGAAAACAATGGAGGAGCTACAAACTCGATCCGTCCAATTTAGCCATTTAAAAGTTAATATTTTAGCGGATTGTCTGCAGAGAGGCCAAAGTTATTTCCAGTAAACAGCAGGTTATAATTTTTTTCAGCTCCTGCTGGTTTTTGGAGACTTTTCACTTCATGAGGTGAGCTCAGCTGCTGTGTGGAGTTACATGCATGTGGACGAGGCAGAAGTAATTCTACAACATGTACATCGTCTCCAGCCTCCACAGCACTGAAATGGTAATATATTAGTTAATGTTCCTAATAATTATTCAACATTAATTAATAGTTTAAAAAATTAGTCCCTTTTAAAATATCTGTTAAATATATTATTCTTTTATTTTATTTTGTTTGTGTTTTCAGGTTTCCAGGTCTCCAGTCCATCACCTGAGGCTCTTCCTGTTGAACCACTAGTACAACCCAGACTTTCACATCACAGCAGGTAAGATTGCATCAACGAAAAGAATAGTACTCAACAATATTCTTTGATGTAAATCTGTTGATTTTCTGTGGTTCTGATGAGGGAAGTGACAAAGTGGATGCAGCATTCAGCCCATAATGGACCCAGATGTCCCCTGCGTCCAGACCTACAACACCTGGACATCCATGAGCGTGGAGGAGCGAGGATTCACAGAAATGTCTTCACCTGAAGAGTGGACCGAGGTGGAGAACAAACCTTGATATTGTTAAACAACAGATGGAGACGTCTTCAGGATCTGTAGAACATCAGGACTGCTGCAGAAAGCTACGTTTGTGCATCAAGACATTAAAATATGCAGAAATACTACAACTGGCCAGAGCATTGAGATGAAAATGAATCAATGAATTTAATATTTTTTCTGAGTGTTCAAATGAACATGTTGTTTGAAAAAAAAAAAGGATAACAATGAACCAAGTGTTTCTGTAGTTATGTGTAAATAAAGTTACGGTAGTACACTATATTATCTGTTAGTGTTGAGTTATTCTTTGTGAGAATATTTGTGTTATTCTTTGTGAGAATATTTGTGTATCTGTTTTAATTTCATTCGTGCATCTACAACTCACAGCTCATACTTTAGTAAAAACAAAATTGGTGAATGTTGAAAGAAACATTTTATTAAAATAAAACCATCCCATATTATCAAATAAATGAAAACCTCTGGGGAAACATTAATATGAACAGATTATCAAAATAAATTGAGTTTAACACATATTAGCAAGTGTTGTTTGACTTCATCAGCTCTGTAAAAATGACTCCAACACCTCCTCGTCCACCCTCCTGTCCAGGTGTTGTAGGTCTGGACGCAGGGGACATCGGTCTAGTTTCTCCTCATCCTGCTGCTTGTACTTCTTCAGACTCCACCACCTCCTCGCTCCTCCACGCTCATGATGTCCAGGTGTTGTAGGTCTGGACGCAGGGGACATCTGGGTCCATTATGGGCTGAATGCTGCATCCACTTTGTCACTTCCCTCATCAGAACCACAGAAAATCAACAGATTTACATCAAAGAATATTGTTGAGTAGTATTCTTTTCGTTGATGCAATCTTACCTGCTGTGATGTGAAAGTCTGGGTTGTACTAGTGGTTCAACATGAAGAGCCTCAGGTGATGGACTGGAGACCTGGAAACCTGAAAACACAAACAAAATAAAATAAAAGAATAATATATTTAACAGATATTTTAAAAGGGACTAATTTTTTAAACTATTAATTAATGTTGAATAATTATTAGGAACATTAACTAATATATTACCATTTCAGTGCTGTGGAGGCTGGAGACGATGTACATGTTGTAGAATTACTTCTGCCTCGTCCACATGCATGTAACTCCACACAGCAGCTGAGCTCACCTCATGAAGTGAAAAGTCTCCAAAAACCAGCAGGAGCTGAAAAAAATTATAACCTGCTGTTTACTGGAAATAACTTTGGCCTCTCTGCAGACAATCCGCTAAAATATTAACTTTTAAATGGCTAAATTGGACGGATCGAGTTTGTAGCTCCTCCATTGTTTTCAAGCTGCGCAGGAGAGAACTTCCTTTACATGACGTCATCATCCTGCGACGGGGATATCCCTATTTATCGTGTTAAAAAAATGGCGCTAATTTTAAACTGTTTTGGGGGTCAATTTTCATTCATTTAACATTATTTTAGCAAAAACGGTCAGGGGTCAATCTTAATATTTATATATGTTGTGCCATTTTTTGAAAAGTCAAAAGATGATGTCAGTGGAGCTTTAAGGCCTGTGTGTCCTATTCTATTGTATCACTGGTACATTTTCATTTTTAAATCACTTCTTGGTCTACTGCCTTCATACATCTCCTCCTACATGTCTCTGTGTGAGTGCAGCTACAGCGTGCACTCTCAGGACATGATTACCTGCAGTGTTCCCTCAGTGAGGACTGAACTTGGAAAAAGGGCCTTCTCCTACTCTGCTCCTGCTTCCTGGAATATCTTACAAAAAGATCTGAAGCTCTCGACCTTGACCTCTAAATGGCTTTAAGAATCTGTTGGACTCCTGGCTAGAACCAATACAGACATGTTCCTACATTTGCCTTATAATCTAGCTGTTTTGCTACTTTGACATTTTTTTAGTTAAATTTGTTTAAAAAAAAAAAAATCTGTATGCCTCTCTTATGATTGTCTATTGTTGTTGCTGTTGTCATTCTTTGTTGAAAACAGGTCTCTCTTGTAAATGAGTCATCGAGGCTCAATGGGATTAACCTGTTTAAATAAAGGTTGAATGAATAGCGAGTAATTAGAATTAGAAGTTCTACTGTTCAAAATATTTCTGTGATAATTCAATCATGTTTCCAATCATTTTACAACAAACTTTTTGGTTTGATACCACTGTAGATCAATGTTGAAAGTTTATTATCAAATTTCATACTTGGTGATGTAAAAGCTTTTGTTTTATTTTGCTGTATTTCTTGAGTTTATTTTACTTTTGATTTCAATAAAGCTTATGATTGTGGAATAGTTTGCATCCTGGTAATAATTTGAGTGGAATGCACTGATTTCTTTTCAAAAGAACAAAATATCTTCATTTTAATTTGAGACCTAATTTTGAGAATTTTACATAAATTTACATCAAATTGCTGGTGCCCTGCTACAAGTCCAAATTCTTAGTTTACATGTGTTCAAATGTTCCATAAATCAACCAGAAATGGATCTTTAGATGACAGTTGAACAAACATTTAGTGACCACCATCATTATTAGTGTTTTTACATCAAGAATCAATTTAGATTCACTTCTGTAAGAGCGATGACATTTCATTGTTTCACTTCAATTAGTTTTTGCTGTCTAGATAAAGAACCATTAAGAGGGAGGAGTGGGATCTGTCCAAAACTTTTGAACTTCCATGTTTCCCTGAAAACGGTCCTCAGAGGGATGGTGAAACCCTGACGACTCTCAGGTTCCAGCAGATGTTTCTTCCATTGTTAGGCAGGATTCACAGGTTTCAGGTTTTCCAGCTCACACTTTTTATTCTTTGTATGTACATCTACAAATGATCAAGTTTCTGAGTCAACCCAGTTCAAGATGGCCGCCACAGCCACCTGACCTTAGAAACAAAAAGTTGTCTATAATTCATGAAAACAGGCCTCATCAACAGCCCTATTCTTTTCCTCCATAAAATAAGTTGTATTCTGACGTGTTTTTGTGTTTTAAAAACTGTTTCTCTATGATCTGCTGTCTTTGCATGAATTCTGAAAATGTACTTTAGAAGTTTTAGTATAGATTAGACACTGATCACTGCAATCAGCTGCAGCTAGTAGAGTTCAAATGTTCAAAAGTTAGTTTCTAATTCATCAACTAGTTGAAGTCATAATTATTCAAGCAGCTAAAAAGTCTTGAAATCATTGGAAGTCATTAATTATTGACTGACTTCAGGTTAGTTTAGATCATTAGTTAGACACAATATATTTTCATTATAATAATAATATTCTATATATTTTTGATGAAAATCAAATGGATCAAAGTGATAAAAGGAGTGAAATCCATCCAGATCCAGTGAAAATCTATTAAAAGAAGAGATCAAAGGCATGGTCTGATAAACAATCAGACAAGGAAGGAGAAGGAAGGAAGGAAGGAAGGAAGGAAGGAAGGAAGGAAGGAAGGAAGGAAGGAAGAAGGAAGGAAG